>VKOC01010296.1:0-13304 GCA_009364415.1 Spea multiplicata
AACATAGGGCTCCATGCAGTACATGTCTTCATCCCAGATCAGCTTGGGCTGGATCATCAAGCCCAGGGGATGAAGTCCAGCCAAGTGTCCTGGAAATAAAGCAGTTCACTATCCAGGCCAAAATGTATTTATAAAGGGAATGCACAGAAATCCCACTACAGGAGCACAGAAAGAATCTAGTCATCGGTAAATGCTTTTTAATTGCAAGTTTACCAAATGAAAAGCGGCGTCGCTGCTAGATGCATAAGCTACAGAAGTACAGGGGGCCGTTGCTCGCTTGCCAGGCACAGTCAGATCCTACGCGTAGATGGCTGTGATTAGAGAAATGTAATTTGTCCTGACGACAGCAGTTACTTACAGATCAATTCCTTGCTCTATGATCTCTTTTTGCTGTTTCAAGACTTCAAATTGCTCTGGATTGTCCGTTCCAGACATCTGTGTGCTGTAGCTGCCGATACCCGATGACGCCGTTGAATCCAGCGAGTTCAGGCTGCCATATCTGTTGATGGTTTCTGGATGTTTGCTTTCATGGGTATCCTGTTCAGCTGGCCTTTCTTGCCCTGCAACATTAAACCTTTTTAGTATCTTTTATACTATTTCCAGATGAAAACACATTTTGTGCACAGCGTCATATAATAATAATTTTTATCAATATATACAAATATCCAAACACTGAGATTCCAGTAAACACAATGATAATGTTTTTAATTTGACCTCTTTGGCCAACGATACATGCTGGATACATACTGACAGTGATAATACGCATCACACCCTGTCCAATCGTGTGTGTAGAATACAGTCAGCTTTTACGTTAAAACATTAGTCACAGAACACTTTTTATTGAAAATGTCGTTGTTTCAGGATGCAGGGTTGTATCACTTGGCATGCAAGACAGTGGTCTCCTAATAAGCTTGTTGAACATGTCCTTTGCAAAATTAACATAAAGAAAAGAGATTTCCTTACCGAGGGTCGACTGGGAGTTGGGATTCACATAAAGATCTTTGCTCCATTCCACCATGCATTTCAATATGGACACCAGACACTCCAAGCCCTTCTTCCTAAGACTTAATTCCTTCAAAACAAGAAATGCTATGTCACAAAAAAAAACATAAAAAAAAGCTGACAGATTGGAGTAAATGTGCTATTATTTCTTTTCTTTTTTTTCTAGACGCGATAGGAAACCAGTTTATAGACCAAATATGCGCAAGCAGCTTGCCAAAAAACCCCACCAACAACAAATAGAGTGCGGGGCAGAAATGTAATTCGGAGAAGGATCCCCAAGAACTAAACTAGCATGCAGATGAATGAATACGGCTGTGCCATGCCACATAGCTTTACATTTATAAATACATATTCACAAAAGTGCAAAAGCAAATATACAGGTAAAAAAGACCCATAAAACCATTATTACAGTGATGGATCTGTGGCACGCTGAAGGGCATGCCAACCCACCCTGCCTTTATATGTAACCCATCACTGAGCTAATCTATACGTGCAGTTTCCGGGGACACACAGATCAAACGAAAGATAAAGCGCCTTCTCAGCAGATAGTAGTCCGCCGAAGAAACGCATCCCAACATTAAACCTTAGGGCCACGGACACAAGGATGCATTTATTCTAACAGATCTTTTATACTGGTATATGTGACGTATAACTAAGTTTGCAAGAGTAGGGTAATCAGAATCTGCTGGCGCTATACAATTAAATATAATGCAATTATATATGAAAGAACTTTGATATAAAGATGCTTTAACTATCCGAGTTAAGAAAGTACAATCTCGGGAACTGATGGTATTCTGAATGTGAACAGCACCAGAAGCACGCATAATAATCTACGCCATCCGCTCTTTGCTGGTTACATATATTTTCAGCTGAAATGTTAATTATTTTGCTAGAGCTCAGTCACAGAGAGAACATCTCGCGGCTACAGACAGCGATTTTTCGGAATCACACCCGGTTTCACCACTCTCAGCGTGAAAAACATCCACATCTATTTCAGCACAGCTGACACAGCATGCAGACGTAAATCCCATCATACGAGAGCCTCTAAACCCATCCTCAAGGACCACTAATGATACCTCTGAACACAACAGAGTAATCCCCAAACCCTGGGCATAGTGACAATCACTGCATAACACGACTTTTATCATTAGCTGCCGGCTGCAGCCATGGATGCCGTAAGAGCCCCCCTCCCCAGATCGTCTTTCATCTTTAAAAGGTATGTTTAGGTATAAAACCAGAGCTTCACAAACAGAACTTCTTAATTAATTAGGAAACAATCAACAAAAGATTTTATAAGTTACGTGCCAGCTTAAACTTCTCACTAAAAACAGAATCTATAATACACAGCCGCTAAAGTGATATGTGTGATGTCAGCATATATTTTATATATTATTATTTTTATTACAAGTACCTGCATGTTTGACATGCCAAGTTCCTGGCTGCCTCGTCCTTGAGCAATCTTCGAGAGATCGTTCACCAGCCTTTCAAAGATGTTGGCGGCATTCAAGTCACAGTCATAATTGACATAAATATCCACCACGCTTTGTGCATCTGCAGGAAAAAAAGCGGTGTGCAGAACAAAAGGCGGGTTAGGGACGCGTTCATATTGCGTAATCACACATACATATTAAGTACAATGCTCACGGCCCTACACCAGCAACCCGGGTCATCAATACATGCAGAGTCCCAGGAAGCAGTATCCGGAGACACCGTACCGCAGCATGTTATACACATTGACTATAGGATGCCATTAAATTGCCGTTTCCGTACCTGCGCAAATTCTGGTCAGTGTCTGAATAACCATCCATTTGTGATCGAACGAGCTGGTGGAGGTTTCCAATATGTAAAGGAAGATTTCTTTGAAGAACACCTGAGGACATTGAAGATAGCAAAGATTTATACGCGGTGCCCTCCCTGACAGCATCTTTATAGGGTGGCAGTAGTTGACTGTAACTGTAGTGAAGATCATTCAAAATGTCAATCCTTATGATCTTACCTAGTGCTCTGAAATGTGTTTCTATTTGGCAAGCAAACCCTGGACATGTATAAGACTGAGACACACATAAACCCACAAGGGATGGCTTTTTGATTCCCTACCCATGGCTACATGGGCTCCCACGCTTGCATATCTGACAGACTTTAAGGACTAAAGTGTTGTAGGTAAGTGGAACAGCCTTCCTACCGGAGCGGTAGAGGTTTCTACAGTAAGGGAATTTTAACTTGCATGGTATAGTCGTACGGCTCTCCTGAATCTAAGACAAGACCAAGGACCAAGCTTGTGTTTTTATAGCATGGGAAAAAAGACAGACTATAAGGGTCCAAATAATTCTTATCTGATGTAAATGTTTATGTTTCTATACTTAAAACATTTCACAGCAGATGAGCCGTTTTCTAGTCACATCCTACTTGACCCTTGGGTTTTTTCTTCTTTTAGACAGCCTTAGGCTCATCCCATACATGCTTAAATTCCCTCATTATTTTAATCTCTTCTACCTCTGCAAAAGAGTAGTTACAGTTATCCACTATCCATTCAAATACTTTCTTCCATGTTATACGATCATTTTAATTATAGCCCTATTTATTTATCTATGAAAGCTGCAAACCCCAGTGCCATAAAAATCCAACTATGGGTCAGACCAAATAGCCCCCTAGTCATGGATCCCCACACGGGTAAACCCTATGTCTTTTAGAATGCCATGGTTGGCACAGATCTCTTGTTCATGGCGCCTACACATTGTTGTGACATTTACTGTACCCCCGCAAGGTTCATGAACCAGGCAGCTGATCGACTGGAACTAAGAACAGCCCTCATCTGCCTTTCCGTGTTGGTTTAGCTGGACTCTATTTGCAGTTTTATTGTGGTTTTATTAGCCTTTACAGTTCATTAAGTAGGTACAATTATTCTTCTTATGTCTGAGCATATCTGCCTGGACAGCTGCTGGATAAAAATATCAGGACAGGGAGGGTGGCAACATATAGAAGAAGTTCCTTATTTCGCCGTATTTTTATAAACTTTAGTACACAGCTCCTGGCGTAACCAAACAGTTCTCAAATTATGGAATCCAGGAACCCCAACATCTATTAGATTAATTCACCTAAAGCTCACTGCTCATCAACCCCAAGATCACATCCTGTGCCTCCCCAACAGCCAAGTGTGATTGGGGGGGGTGCGTAAATGGGCAGGGGGTTAAAAGTATTCGAAAACCCTTTGGAGAGGCACAGACCCCATCCTGGGCAGATGCACTATGGTTGGACATTCACCTAAAGCTCTTGCCCAGTATGGCCAATAATTCCCCCGGTGACTCCCTTTTTTACATATACAGCTTAGCACCGTGTGTACTGTATGACACAGACATGTATCTCACCAGGTACATAGAAACAAAACATACTAACTTCAAAACATACCTCAATCTGCATCTTTAAGTGCAACTTGAAGTTTGATAATAATGTCAAGAAAATGGAAAGAGAAAGCTCAAAGACCTCCGGAACGGATGAGACCCCGTTTTTGGACAGGGCCACACAGAGGTACTGCTTGATGGCATTGATAAACATCTCATTGGTTTTGAAGATAGGCCCCGCATTCTGCAGAATGGACAGAAGGAGCTGGAGGGAGAGTACCTTTGACCTTAATTCATGGGACCTGGACATGATCAGAATTAACAACACTTTAGAACATTATACATTTATCATACTTTTTACATGTTTTATGTACATTTTCGTAGCAGCGCTGTTCTGCAATATAAATGCTGTGAAGTCAGATGACTCGCAAATACTGCTGAATAACTACCGGAATGATCAGCGCAGGAGGTGCGTAGCAGCCCCTACATGTGTTCTTACCTCTATCCTACATGTAAAGGGTTAAATGCGAAACCCAAACATAAAACATTGGCGGCTGGTATAGGCCTTTGTCTGTTTAGCAACCAGTTAGGGTACCAGAAGTTAAATTAGAGAATCTGGCAAATACAAGCTCCAAGACAGCTCCCTACGGCCTGAAATTTGCACGTCTGCTTCACAGACAATTGAATTTAGCCTGGAAATCAGATTATTTAATACTCTCTTTTACTGCAATATTGTATACAGTTTGTGCCTGCATTTACTCATAGCTTTGTCGCATTGCCTGTTCATGTGCGCACAATGCATTTCAATTACATTGTACGTATCCCACTGTGACTTTGGCTGCTTATTCCTTTCTTTTTTCCAGAGTCTGCATTCTGGGACTGGGAATCACGCTCGCATTATGAAAGCTTTAGAATCCGTGCATAAACATGCACCAAATATAGAATAGCAACGCCTTAACCTAATTGCGTTTTATTGTTACTGTTAGACGTAAATACAAGTCAAAGACTGTAGCGGTTTGATTGCAGACACCATACGCACTTATCTACAGTTGTATTTGCTCTAGAGAAAATAGAGCTTTATAGTCAAAGGTGATACTTTTTATGTAAAGTCAGAACACCAACGGTCTCTTCTTTAGATGGAAGGGAAAAAAGTTCCAGCAGGAATTGCAAATGTCAAATTGATTATACCAAAAAAGGGCTGATTACTAGGCGAATATGCAGACTGTTTTGGTGTAATGATATCAGAAAGACTCACTTTGGGTCAGGGGGTCCATCAGACAGCGGCTTCATAGACAACTTACACAGTGACCTGAAGACCAGGAAGGCATCCTTTTGTAAGATATGGGAGAACTTAGCACCAGGAGAAGGCCCTGAAATGATTGCACCTTCCTAAAGAAATATAAACAGGCTATCAATTAGCAATAAGGCTCCCCCCAGCACAATGCAAGTTGTTTTTTCTTAGACATGCATTTCTATTCTTGAAATGAACTTGATGTCTTGCCTGAGTGTCATTAGAAGAGACTGACAATCTATCATCAGGCAGAGAAGGAGTATATGCCATAGATATCGGTGTGCCTGGTATCCCATTAGCATGGATTGTCTCCCCATCATTCCCATCCTCTGATGTTCTTGCCGGACATTCGTTGACGACGTTCTCCTTATCTGTGTTAAATAGGTTAAAAACAAAAGTTAGAGATGGTAGGAGTAGCTTGGCGGGTCACAACGCATGTTCAGTCAACGCATGTGGCAGGGTACCCATAAAAATGAAAAGATATTATGAATGTAATATACATCTCCTAAAATATCGAACGTAATTACAGCGTAATATAGGACCAAATGTTCTTTAACGTATACTCCTATATAGTATTTACAGGGGATGTGTTAAAGGGACAGTATACCGTCCAGTACAGCCTTCACCAATGAAGAATGCAGTTTTAACCACCCAAATGTGTTTTAAAAATGGTAGTTTTTCTGTACTTTCCTTAGAAACTATAAAGGCATGTCTTTCACATACTATTCATGTAAAAGCATGTATATTTAAAGTGAGATCTAAATAAAAAAGACATTTGAATATAAAGTTCTACTGAGGTTAAGAATGTAAGACATTATTACCTCCAACTACGGAGCTCACTATCTCCTGTATTATACTCTGGATAATATTCTGTGCATTATCTTCACAATCATGGCTCCCTTCTTCTCCAATACCCAGATCCGTCTTTGAGTGATCTAAGAGAAAAACGACAACCATGAGGTGAAACCGGAGAAAACATGTTTAGGATGGGCAGTTCTGCGAGTTTTTGGTTGGTAGTTGTAGGTCTTTTGGTTGGTTTGTAGATCTGCGGCCTCCAACCATGTCCAGAATAAAATGATGGAATGGAAGGAACAGTAACGCTTATCTGTACTACAGTGATGGATGGGATATCACAAATCTGATCATGCTGGGGGGTCTGAAATAATCAGAATAATCAAAAATATATATGTGATTAATGTAAATTTGCATTCCTATGTACCACATAAAACTTCAGGGACATGTTTCAAAGTAAAAGCATTATTTTATAGTTCATGGTCTGGTAAATGATTAGATTAAATCACCCTAGGGATTATTTGGATTACATTACATTCAAGTGGTGACAATTTCGCATATTTTAAGTTCAAAAATCAGAAGAATTTTCATTATTCAATATGTGACAACTGACAAATTGTTACTACCAATCATTCACCAAAACCCTGATGTTTCTACTCTTTATGAAGGCCACCTACTCTCTGCCGCTATAGACTGGTCGGCTTCTGTATGCTCATTATCTGCACTCCGAGCGTCGTATCCATTTTCCGGCTCAACTTCTTCCTGAAGATTATTTTCCATATAGTTTGGATGTCGCTCAAGATCCGCTTCATGCTCTCGAGCCAACTGGTCCGTTTGTTCCAAAATGTGTCTTATTGGAGGCAGTTCCAGATCGTGGTGACTTACAGGAGAGTGCTGTAAATGGTGCTGATGTTTATGTCGTTCCTTCTCCATATGTTTGGCTTCTTGGAGCTGTAAAATTGAGGAACTATTACTGGAAAAAACTCTGTAAAAGGGTACCATGTGCATTATAGAAAAAGTCAATGCAAAATCATTGGCAAGAGCTATTAATCAACTTGGGATCCTTTAACAAGAGTGGAAACATATTAAAGGATCTCCAGGATCTAACTAAAGGTTTGTTCTTTCATAAAACCCATTAACTTCCCCTGCTTTTTGCCTCTTTCTACGCTTTTACTAGTTTTTCTTAGTAAATGCAGATTATATTAATTACTTGCATATTTCAACATTTCTTGTACTTAACCAGCTATTAGAACTATAGGTAATTTCGACAGTTTTCAAATGGATCTTTGCATTTGGAGAGGTTTCAGCAATTCTTTATTGTCTATATTGATATATTTTGAGGACGCACAATCTGTAAGAGTAAACAGCATGCACTTTCAGGCTCAAAATATGAACATTTATAAAAGAAACACAGAAATAAACAATTTGTGAGCCAGATATATATTTTCAGAAGACACTGAAGAAT
Source organism: Spea multiplicata (assembly GCA_009364415.1). NCBI lineage: Eukaryota > Metazoa > Chordata > Amphibia > Anura > Pelobatidae > Spea > Spea multiplicata. The sequence goes on from VKOC01010296.1 coordinate 7,889, forward strand.
TAATGTTAGTGGTACTAACTATAGCTATAAGATAGCAGTAGTCATTCCACTTGGATAGGTTTTAATTAAAGATGTCACGCCTAACCCTTTTGTAATTAAAGTGTTTCTTAAAAGTTTTCATGTTTTAGAAAATGAAACATTCTGGCTAAGAAATAAAACCACAGATCAGATAATGTTCATTTGATTAATAAACATTAAGTAGAGAGTGCAATCAGAATGGCACCAGTACCAAAAAAACATGACCACCACCACCACGACCTTATAATAAAAGCAATGAAATGAACAAAATATATCATATAAAATAGAATACTGTAATAATGTCATTAAACTGGTATGATAAAATAATGCGTTTTGAGAAAGGTAGCTACTTACTGCTTGGTTTTCCATGCGTGCAAATATTACATTGAGCATTTGCGTCAGGGTAGCCTTGGCCGTGGTCTGGTTGACGAGGTTCTTGCTGGCTAGGTAGATATTGTAGCATGTTCTAACAGCTTGAAGAACGGTTCCTTCATGGATTTCAATGTGCTGAGATGTAACCGCGGTGAGCAGCGCCTGCAACAGAGGAACACACACAGTAAGGAAGTCAATACTAAAGACAGCTTATCGGTTAAATACATGAATATCCATAAAACACACACGATATAGACTCTGAAATCCATGAAAATGCCACTCAAAGCCACAAAAATATAGATTATATATAAACACACAAAGATACTTCAACCAATAATCTCACACATAATTACAATGCATTACACATCATGGAAACTGCCGAGACCATTTTATGAAACCACACGATTGCTACACAGTATATATATGAAAAATAAATGTTTATATATCAGGTACAGGTAAGTGTTTTCATGTTAAAATAGAATCTACTCTTTTCAACTCCCATGATGTTTTAGAGTAAATGTCATTTTTCAGAAATAGCTAAAAGGATTTGGACTTCAGGGAGTCCCGACGTCGTCTGCCGCAGTTGACTGGACACGAGTTCTGTTTCCTGACATCGTCCTCACATTCTAGTAATAAATAATCACTATAAACATAAAACTAGAACAACATTTCAAGGTAAGCACTATGTAGAAATCGGAGCTTTACTAAGCCTTTAATACTTCTACCAATAGCTAAGCCCCATAACCACACAATTCCAGAAACAGAATTCAGGATAGTGCTTCATAAACTAAACGCTTCCCTGATTTTGCCTTTAGATGTGCCGATAGATCAGCAGGTCCAAAATGGCATTTCTGCAAACTCGATACATTTGTATGGCACAGAAATATCACTTTTAATTAACAAGTTCATCAACTCTCCTGAGAGGCTGAGTACCTCCTTCACACCAAGCTCAGGGTCAGCTGCAGCCAGCACCAGGTATGAGTGTGTGAATGTGTTTGTCTGTGCGATTGTGTGTATAATAGAGGGGTTATTTCTCTGAATCTGCTCACGTCTGTAATGATTGTATGTATATTATGATATAAATATAATATTACATCTGAAATCACCATGGCTCCCAAAGCTTCCTAATGTATATAAGATGCATTTTATGCAATTGTGACTGTGTGTGCATATGTGAATCAGTGTGCATGTGATACACACACACACACTATATATATATCTATATATATATATATATATATATACACTGGAATTGAAATTGATAATTATAATTGAGTAAGCTTTGCCCCAGGAACGCCCCACAGCCGGTTACTATTGCAGGGATGATCTCCAGAAGCCCTTATTTTTCCGAGGTCCTCATTCTATCCCTTAACATAAATAAGGCATGTGATTCAATCCAAAAATTAAAGCCACGCAACTCTGACGAGGGACAACTACATCTGTTCCAGCAGCATCACACTGAAAGGAGAGCGTTTACTCTAATGGTATAAAGCTATACAAATGTGTGTGTGTGCGTATGAATGATTACTGGAATACTCGTAGACACAGACTATTGACCAGGATAGAATACAATTACATTCAATAAAACAAAGGATTTATTAAAATGTGAAATTACATTCGTATTACCTATTAAGGGTAATATAAAAAGAGTAGCCCTAAGAAAAATGTCCATACATTAACCTGTGAAACTATCACACCATAGAGAAAGTTCACTGTAAGAAAAACACAATTAATACAAGTTATGTTTTTTCATGAAACTGCTAATCTTTGGGATTAATTCACTAAGGGACAGAATGGCTCGAGATTAGTACAAGCACATGCTCAGCGTGTGAGGATCATAGCCATGCTCCCTTGCCGACTTGAACATTCATTACATTCACGGAATTTGGAACTATGTTTAACTTGTTGCAAAAAAAAAAAGCCTCTGCTATATTAACATAAAACATTTGAAATATAACTGTTGAAATACCTTTATTATCTGTAACTGGACGTCTTCATCCGTCTGCGGTCCTTGAAAACAGCCACATATTGTTTCTATAATTCTATCGATTAACTTCTTCCCTGGTGTTGTGTTATCCGGGGCATTTCCAGTTAAGTGCCCATAAGCTATAAGTTTCTAGAAAACAACACATTAACATTATAATTATATGCCATTATTTATTATAATAAAATAATAATTTTAAAAAATGCCATTATTTTACACATAATAAGAAAATCAAGGCAAACTTTTAAGATCCTTCATTGGAATAAAGGAAAACTACTCCATTAGTTCTATTCACAGTGCATGCTCTTGGTTTTTCAGTCATTAACCAACGCAAATGGAGTGGGACTTTAAGTGGCAGTACTGGGAGAACATTTGATGGAAATATTGCTTGTATATTTAATACATGTAGTGTAATATATAGAAAGGGGGGGCTAACAGTGCGGATGGACACTACATCTGCCATTTTTTTCTAAGACCCTTTTACGTTTGCCTGTCATGTCAGGGTATACCCATTCTATAATTAGATTCAATGTTTGGGGGTTCTTGTGTTATCAGCAGTCATCTGTTTCTAGGGTAGGGGTGTCCAACCTGTGGCCCTTCAGCTGCCGCAGAACTACATCTCCCATACTTCTCAGCTAGCCCCTTAGCTGAAAGAGCATTATGGGAGATGTAGTCCTGCAGCAGCTGGAGGACCAGGGCCGCAGGTTGGACATCCCTGCTCTAGGGTGAGTAAACCCATGGCTATCCTGAAGTAAAGCCTTAACCCGTCCGTCACCCTGTTTTGAGGGAACGGTTGACATGTGATGTTACGTGCATCACTATCTTAAAGAATCAGCCTTTGACTCTTAATCATCTTTCCAGATTTAATAGACTGGAAATAAAACACTCCAAGTGTGACCACTCAGCTGCATGAAATGAAATATGTCTCCAAGTTGACTTCGCTTAGTAATGGTGTAATATTAAAAAAAAGAGTATTAAAGTGAAAAATTAGCTGCCTCGCCAGTAATGAACCCAACAAAATGTCAGGACTACAATGGTCTGTCCTCTATTTGGGTTAAAAAGTATGTGAAGACGATAAGGTTGTCTATTTCAAACAGTTTGCATAAGAGGTGCCAATTAATTGGTATTTTAAACACTGTTTGTGATGTCTTTAAGCTAAAGAGAAGCACGAGGTCTTTGGAGTTGTTTAGACAGACAATATCTGGGAGGATAGGTAATGCATTCAAACAAGATGGATACAACCCCTAACACAAGGAATGACCTAAAAATATAATAAACAAGATCTGGTTATAAAAAAAAAAAATTGCTTTACTTGATAATAATAAAAAAAAAAAATAATAATAACGCGCATTAAATAATTCTGTGTTTCTTAGGTAACAAATTTTTAAACACATGCCGACTAAAAGATTCAATAAAAAAAAAAAGCCCACAAGTATTACCTGCAAACAGTCTAGGGACGTACTGACAATTCGGGGGCACTTGGACTGACATGCCAGCTCAAACGGTAGAAAGTACTTGTCGGCTTCAATAAAACTGGCCTTTGACTTCACGGGAGGAAGGGTGCCAGAACCGGCCTTTGCTTCTCCTTGGGGAGTGCTGTGGGGAAAGGCAAGAAGATACATATACCAATTAAAACACAGATCTGCTGTTAAAAACATGGTTTTTTTTCTGGTTTTCGAAAATGTCCCACTTTTTTTGCTTATCAGAAGAGAAAGCGATTACAAGTAAACAGAAAATAGTGTTTCAGGTCTGTATGGATCTGCTGTGGACAGAGGTTTGGGCAGTACTGCTCAAAGATCAACGACTCCCCCTACTTCCTGTGACATCAAAACAAGACAAATGCATTATAAGACGTCAGAGGCTCGGCCATCCGACCACCATGAGCTGGCCTCGTAGAAGCTACAATGGTCCGATCAGAGGAGATCATAGAAACTCCCCAACTGGCTCATCAACACACAGCAGGGCAGCTATGTAGGACAATGAGACAGTGACTGCCCGATGAACAATGGGACATTTGGGAGGTGTGTGTGTATATACCATATATATTTATTACGTGCGATTTGTACCTCTTAATTAAAATTCTTGTACAAATGAACAAAATACGACACTACTACTAAGCATCACGCTCAAGTTAATCAGATCATGTTTTAAAAGCAATTTTTCATGCCTTTAATGCTATGCAAAACGTTTCGCCAGCAATTCCTGAAATCACAGGCTCATTAAGTTTCCACAGGGAGCCCTTCAGCTCAGTTTGAAAAAGCCTCTTGAGCCATTAACCCAAGATTACAAAATCAGTTACTGGCCAGGCTCTTAAAAGCCTGTGATTCGCAAACTACGGAAGCTGAGTATACAAAAAGCAAATTACAATTTTCTATTAAAAAAAGCTATTTCAACAATGAAGGTCAAAAGTAAATTCCGTTAATGAGCACAGAATCACCTACCGCAGCTTCTGGGCACTGAAAGGGTATAGATGTGCCATCCCAGAAATGGGTATTTATCCAACCGACTACAAACCCCACCATACCCAACAAGAACGTCAACAGCTACAGAATGTACCCAAGAGTCACTCTATAGGACAAGGGTGTCCAACCTGCGGCCCTCCAGCAGCTGCAGGACTACATCTCTCATAATGCTCTCTCAGCTAAGGGGCTGGCTGAGAATTGACTGATCGGATAAACTCATAATAGTCTATTGACTATTATTGATTTGTTTTTGGTCAGCAAATTTGTCTCCTGAGGAAGCCAGGACAGCACCTGGTGAAACGCATAGAGAGGCTGATTTTATTTTCATCCATTCATATCATCACTTACCAGAAAATTCCTCGTGGACCGCCTTTGCTTTTATGCTGTTGTAGCTCATTTTGTGAGCCATCACCTCTTGTAAGTTGCTCCAATAAATAGGGGCCACACTTTTCACTTACTTTACTGTGCCATAGTATTATTTCTTTTATACAGATCATTGGAAAGGACTGCATTTTAGATTGTCATGGATACGATTTTTTCACATCGTTTAACCCTGCGCTTCCCTACCTGTATACATTAC
>VKOC01010309.1:0-20332 GCA_009364415.1 Spea multiplicata
TTTTTTTTTTTTTTTTATTATATAAATGTATGTATTTTTACCGCTGGCATCATGTGTTGTCATGCGCGGTTTGCCTTAAACTACGTATAAATCACTTGTTTAAGTTGTTATATATACAAAGTATAAGCCGTTTTATAAGGTTTTTGCATAACCATAGCAAAACAGGTCCACCCTGCCATGAAGAAAAATGCCTTAACCCCTTTGCAGTGATCCATTTCACTTCGTTGCCAACTACTAGTTTAAAAAAAAAAAATGTTTTTAATTTTTTTCCATTTTATTTTTTTGTATATAATTGTGGTTTTCATGGAACAATACGGTGACTGTTTCTGTTCTTAGAACGAGTTGGATTAAAACAAGGCTGGTTATGGTTGGATAACAGCATTTAGTAACATCCAGGCCGTATCTTTTTTTTTTTCTCATTGCTAACACCAGCTCGGGTTCGTTTATCTGGTATTTACTATTATTATTATTATTAATCCCTCTGCCGCCAGCTGCACTCTATAGCTCGGCATACTATGTGCTTTTCTGATGTGGCAAAAGTAAATATATATTTTTTCAAGGTATTCAATCTTTGCCCGGATTGCAAAAGTTTAAGGTCAATGTCTAAGCTGGGCACACGTCCAGGTCCAGAACTCTTTGCTGCCCGAAATCTGTTCCTGTATTGAATCCCGACGAAAACGCGCTGATAAACTTCACTTCCAGACCCCCCAGTTGTGGTTCTTTTGTTCTGTAAAATTAATACTTTAGCCTTTAATTCCCTCTTGGCTGTTCCCGTCTGGAAATAGGAGCAGGTGTGATTAATATTTCACATTTTTATGGCAGGGTGGGAAATAATATAAATGGAAGAAATCCAAATGAAATGTAGCTTGCCGTTAAGTATCCGTGGTGCCAGGGCCGGTGCAATCTTATCTCTTATTACATACGGATTGTAACAGCTCTAGCAGAACAGCGCTTCATGATTACGTCAGGCGAGGTTACTTAAGGACCGTCGGTGTGGCCAACCTGCACCAGCAGACAAACGAACCGAGGCAATAAAGTCACGTTGTAGGAATAAGATGCCCAACAAATCTTCCGTTGTGTTTAGGATAAATAGGCAGACAGAGATAGGTGTGTAGGAAGCAGTCGTAGATGTACGGTGATATTGTACGTAACACCCAAGAATAAGCAACTAGAGTAATTAATTAAACCTCTCTCACTTATTAATTGCAGAGCTCTTTGGCGGAGACTTTGGATAGCATTGGAAGCTTTGACCGGCAGATGATGGATATGATCTATACAGTGGAGGATGTGCCCCCGTGGTATCTGTGCATCTTTTTGGGGTTACAGGCAAGTAGGGACCCCCCAGGTCCATTGATTGACAACTTAAGTCACATGGTGTGAGAGAGGATTGCAGTGACTTTCTACCTCCTGCTGCTTTAATGATTTCCTTCGCTAAAATACTGAATGCCTATCAGATACAATAAATGACATCGGTTGAACCCGAAAAAGAAAAATGTTATCTTACTAATTATTAATCGGGAAGTCCAATGTGCAGCAAGATTAAACAAATGGTGAAACTTGATGTGTGTTTTGATAATGATTTCATGCGATTGGACCGTGGCATTTTTATAATGCATTCTGGAGACAGTCATGTAAAATTTTAAAATTAGATTGTGCCATGGTATGTAATAACTACCTGGGATATCACGCTGGCCCTGATGCTTGAGGTCTCTGCAGGACTGAGGTGAAGCGTTGAGATATGATGTCATAGCCCAGCGCTCTGCCTCTCTCGGACCTGCAAAAACCACCAATGTGACGGAGTGTGTGCCCATCCTAATGGCACAGAGCCCCAGCAAAAACCCTTCTTCCCTGGGCCCATGAAGCCCCGAGGGCAGCATTGGAACTTTGCTCCCCTGTAACTAGGCTTTTCATTTTCAGCTTCCTTGTTTTTACTTCTCTAGTTGATTCTCTGCTGAATGCTGTCCTACATACATTGACCCTTTCCCCTAATTTTCCTCACATCGTCCTATCTTGCTTACCGAATCCTAAACATAGTCTGACGCAGAGTGCCGACTAGACAGAAAACTGGAGATCACGCGTGTGGAAGTGATGTTAACTTACTCTTTAAATGAAACACACAAAAAGGGGCCTCAAACAAAAGCTGACCTCGCGGAGAAGGGCCTCATAAATTCACCCTATGGCCGCAGCACGCTCTAACAAAGTCGGTTCTTTTAGAAGAAAGCAATCTTATTTAATTCACCCAATTACTCTGACCTTTCAGTATTTCCATGCATACTCTACAACCCAAAGCATAATGAGAAGATACCTTGGGAATGAGACTGCTAATGTTGGCTAAACTTAGATCAGAGCCACAGTTTGTGTCCCTCTTCCTGGCGCATGTTGTTAATTTGTGCCCCCTCTGTCTTGCTTCCCACAGCATTACCTGACATGTTTCAGTGGGACAGTGGCCGTCCCATTCCTTCTAGCAGAAGCCATGTGCGTTGGTTTTGACCAGTGGGCCACCAGTCAACTTATTGGGACCATTTTCTTCTGTGTTGGAATCACTACTTTGCTTCAGACAACTTTTGGGTGCAGGTAAGTAATGTGGTATGTGTGCATATAAATATTTGGGATCTCTTACGCCCCGGTCCTTTGGGACCTACCCCTCAAGTTTCGCCCCTTTTATTGTGATAGTAGATATGCCTAGCAGTGGCAATGGCAAGTTGTGACAGAGTTCAGCGATGACTCATTAGGGGAAAGCGTGCATTGGGAGTGTGTGCATGGTTCACACTATACTACTGGCTAACTGATCTTTGTCTACCCCATGCATGTTAAACGGGTAGTGACTGGCAGACTGAGCTAGGCTTTGCTCATGGAGAAGAGTACCTGATCGTACCCACTGCACGGCTGACATCCTGGCTCATCCAGTCTTAACAATGACAGGCTTTCCTACCATGATTACAACGCACATCATGCCTCTGTCTAGAGCCCTGCGCAGGACTGTTTTTCTTAATGCTGCTCCCGCTAAATTTCTGACCATTACCGCTCGCTCCCACAACATATGTGTCCAATTCTGCCCGCTCCCGCAAAATGTGTCCAATCCCGGCCGCTCCTGCAAACATTCTGTCACAGCTGTTAGAGAAAAATGGAATTCACTCATTCACTGATATTCATTCATTCCCTCAATCACGCATACTTATCATTCACTGATATTCATTCATACCCTCAATCACGCATACTTATCATTCACTGATATTCATTAATTCCCTCAATCACGCGTACTCGTTCATACAAACTCCCCCACCCCCTTACCTATACTGCAGATTTCCTGCACACTCCGGCAAGGCTGCCTTCGCGTTGCTCGCACACAGCGTCTCCTTGTGCCTCCCAGGGGAAGCGGGAACGGAGCAGGGTCATGTGACGTAAATTCACATGAGTCTGAAGAAGAGACGCTGTGTGCGAGCAACACGAAGGCAGCCTTGCGGGAGTGCGCGGGATTACTGGGGCCGGCAGGTACATTGTCTGACTGCCTGCTACCCGCCTGCAACAACCGATGTCCAGTATCCAGCAAGTGATACTGTAATACCTCCCTGTCCTGCTTTCATCACCACTGACTGTACCCCATTCTGCTCTACTATTGGGGGACATTTTTACAACGCTCCCATCTGATCAAGAATGGGGAGACTCTGATTCTTAGTAGATTCTGTATTAGATTCAGGATAGCTTTATGTCTATCCAATGCATGTTTCAATTTCTTCACCATATTAACCTCTATCACTTCTGGAGGGAGAATGTTCCACTTATTTACCACCCTCTCGGTGAGCTTCTATCCCAGTAATGTGTATTATTATTATTATTATTTATGTATTTATTTATTATATGGTGGGAGAATAATACCTCAAGCCGTGTCCTTGTGTTGCAGGTTACCCTTGTTCCAGGCGAGTGCGTTTGCGTTCTTAGCGCCAGCCCGTGCCATTCTATCCCTTGAGAAATGGAAATGTAACGCTACAGGTAAATACCGCCTCCAACACCTATAGAAATGTCAGGATCTCGTTCACCGGCGTTCCTCCTGTCTTCCTTTGTTCTGTTAGGCGTGTTTCTTGCTGGGAAAGCAAAAGTTTGGAAAGTAAGCGGCATGAGATTATTTTTCTCTTTGGCAGGCTGCTAATCCCCTCTGCCCCCGGCTAGGGACGCTGGTATAAAGAATGTGCGTAATCTTCATTACTGACAGAAGCAATACAATACAAACATGAGCTCCGTTTTAACCCGTTGTGTAACAGGTTGCATCGTAAGTGCACAAATGGGATTAAAAGTGTAGAATGAGAGAAAAATATTAATAGATAACCGCACACGGGGCAGTTATTTTCTCTCCTTTAGGCTGGATGAGGATGGTTGTAGTTGCATCACACAGATAAAGGACCAGAACTGCAGCCGGTGGGTCTGTAAGAGGACTTGCGTTTGTAACCACCGTAGAAACGGAGTTTGATGGCGGACAAGCTCTTTGACTCTTCTTTTCTGTCCCCTTTTTACGTGCTTGTAGGGTTTACTCGGTCCTTGTCTTAGATTCAGGATAGCTTTATGCCTATCCCCCCATACGTGTTTGAGTTCCCTGACTGTGTTAACTTGCATCCCTTCTGCTGGGAGTTAGAAGTGCTATTCTGTATGAATAAAACATTACAGCAGGTACATACGGAGCAGCTTTCGGGGTAAGATCTTATCTACTGTCGCTTTCCGTCTATACTCTGTGAAGGTGTCTCTAATTCACAATATCGGAGAGTCTGTGAAACCCTGACAGATGCATTTCTCATGTTCAAGTGCATTCATCCGCCTCTTTGAGTTACTCCCAAGTCATTTTATTGTAATGGAGTAACACGTTTAAAATCCCCATTGTTGCCAAAGGACCCCATTCTGTCAGTAGTTCGTATCTGAGCTATCTGGCTCAAGCTTGTACTTGTACCTCTATTCACACTCTTATTTGTGGCAGCCGTGCCCAGATTAAGGCTTATTCTCTAAGTACTGATACAGAGAGCCTCCATCGTTTATGATTTTAATTACCCCCGTGATTAAGGGGTTGACAAAGCACGCCAGGGAGAGGGGTAAATATTGTTATTATGTTACTGTAATTCTGTTACTGCAGATTATCTGTAGACTTCCCTTGTGACCAGTGTCAGTTTTGCAGAAGCCATAAAGCGTTCTCACTTTGTTCATCTGGATGTGAAATGTAATCTTGTAGTTTGTTATAGCTGAGTTATGCTTTGTTGAGATCATGCTGCTTACCTTTTATATGATAAGGGCTCGTCATGTACTCATCATAGGTATTGTTTCTTCTAGATGTATCTATGTCCAATGGAACTGAGCTGCTACACACAGAACACATCTGGTACCCGAGAATACGAGAGGTACTGTCATTTAAAGCCCCCTTGGCATGCAGTGCATTGTGGGAATTCCTGTTGATGACTCTTTATTAATGAGAAGCGTGTCACAAGTTTGGCATGAACTGGTAGTCCGATGTAGACCTAATATGCCTAACACCATGACTGTGTATATGGCAAGTAACTGTACAGAGAAAAAGATAAATGGTTGCTATGTGTGCAACAAAGAGGCTTAAAGGGACACACCAGCCATCATATGCATTTAATGCATATGATAGGTATGTGGTCCATTTTGCAAATGTATGCGTTCTTGTATCTTCTTATAACCGTACTACAACTATTTGCATAATGGTTTTATAATCTTCCATCATTAACCTCCCTTCTGCCATTCTCTCTCCAGATACAAGGTGCCATCATCATGTCCTCGTTGATTGAGGTGGTCATTGGCTTCCTTGGGCTCCCCGGAGCCTTACTGAGATATATCGGACCGCTCACCATCACCCCTACTGTGTCCCTCATCGGTCTGTCCGGATTCCAGGCGGCGGGGGAGAGAGCCGGCAAACACTGGGGCATTGCTATGCTGTAAGTACTGGGGCAAGATCTGCTATGGATATTAACATTGCCTCAGATTCAGTGCTCCCCACGTGTGATGATGGAACAATAAAAAACAGAATCATAGGCAGGCAAATAAGAACCATTCAGCCTACCTGGTCTGCCCATTTTTTTCTGTAACTAGTAAGACCTTAATCAGTCCTTGGTCTTGTCTTCAGGAGCCATATGCCTATCCCATGCATGTTCAAATTCCCTCAATGTGTTAGCCTTTACCACTTCTGCTGGGAGGCCGTTCCATTTGTTTACCTTCCTCCCAGTAAAGGAACATACCACTCATTTCCTTCAAATAGGTTACATATACAAGAGAGGAAATTAATGTATAGGGTGTAATATAGTCTGACGCTATAGAATCATTAGGACTACCTCTAGAGAAAATAGTTATGATCCCCTTTGCACCAAATATTGACTGGGTATATAATGTCACCTGCCACAGCAGGGCAACCCATTTGAAGAAGAGACCTGTGTGTTACTCCTTTAATACTTTGGCCTGCGGAGGGACGAGCGTCATTAGGGACACCCTGTCTGGTTAGGCTCCACTGGCCCTGTGATAATGTAGTTAGGAGACACGCACCTGGCCTATGTAAATTATTTCAGTCCACCGGATAATCGTAGAAATATCATTGCATGTTCCATCATCAGGACGTTGTAATGATATTTAGTATGCAATGAGCAGTCAAATCCTTAAGCTTGGATAAATAATTCACCAGGCCAAGTAGTAACAGTTCAGCGATAATAAACGTAGGTCACTGACATGTTACGGGAATCGTTTAGTGTCCAGATGATGCACGTGCTATTTTTGTTTAATTAGTATATGCCTCTGATAGACAATTGTGTGGTTTATATTCCTAGACGGTTTGGCAGTGTGTATTGTTTTGTTTTCTGACTGTCAGCGAGGCGTCACAGAGCGTAATATTATATATTGGGGTGTGAGATTGCTGGGGGTGCCAAGCTAGAAGCTCTATCCGTCATCTGTTTAAGGCGTTACTCCTGCCTTGACGTAGGATCAAATGTTTCTGCGTTGACTGCAGCTTTCACGCCCTCTCCTCATCGAGCTCTCTGGGATTTTGCTGCCATGGATTAACCTTCTGATCTCTCTCTCTTCCAAAAGCACCATTTTCTTGGTCCTGTTGTTCTCCCAGTACGCCAGGAACGTCAAGCTGCCCCTTCCGATCTATAAATCCAAAAAGGGATGGACGGCCTACAAGTTCCAGCTTTTTAAAATGTTTCCGGTGAGTTGTGTTTCTGACCGTACAAAAGGTGAACCCATCTTCTTCCTCGTTGCATTACTGAATGACTGGGACCTCCTGTCTGTTTTGATCCATACATATAACATGTTTAGCTAATCCCAAAAGCACCAGTTATAGAGAAATGCTAGGCTGCTCTGTACCATTAAAGTGCTTCTTGATCTTCTCCAATGAGTGGATTTCTATTCCTAGGTCATTGTAATTGTAGCTCTGTAACAACTATCATGCTCGCTTTGCAGATTATTATGGCCATCCTTGTTTCCTGGCTCCTCTGCTTCATCTTTACGGTGACGGATGTTTTCCCGCCAGACAGTACCAAGTATGGGTTTTATGCGCGCACAGATGCCAGACATGGGGTCTTAACCGTTGCGCCTTGGTTTAAAGTGCCCTACCCATGTAAGTATGTTCTGTGTCATGCTGTCGATCCTGATGGTTTATGTAGTCCATCATTCCTCAGCGCATAGGCACATTTGTAGGTCCATCTGCTGTACTGGATGGAAAAATAATAAGTTTGGTGGACTTAGCCTCTTGGTCTTTTGCCCTCATTACAGAGACCCCTGCAACATTGCCATGACTCTGATGAGAATACCTAATGTGGGCAAGTTGATGGACAATTCACAAAAACCCTGCCATATTAACACAGCGGGGAAAAAGATATTGGCAGCCTTTAGGACCCATTCTACCCACCAATCCAGTCTGCCAATGTTTCTACTTGCTGGAAAATTGTAACTGGTACTTAGCCTTGTGTCCGTCTGTTTAACGGACGTGCGACCTTCACCACTTGTGCTTGGAGGATATTCCTTGTATCCAGCGCCCTCCCTAGTGAGAATAGTCATAATGGTTCCGATGCAAATCATTGTACCTCACAATTCCTCTAACTAGTTCTAATTCCAAAAAATTCAGTATGTTTTCCGTATGAACCATGAAACCTACGCTGAAACATTCCAAGAAAGCTTGGGGGTTGGAATAATTTTTCACGTTCTTACATTGTTTTCTTTAGCGTCTTATTTGAAATGTTCTTCAGACCAAATTTTCTGCCGTTAATTTATGAAGACAATTTCTTACGGGTGTGTGTGTCATCCGCTTCAGAAGTGGATCATGATCACACGGCCGTTAAGCTTTCTGTACCATCTCCCTTTACTTCCCATGTTCTATAATCATAAAAGTTAAATATATGAACTAAAAAGTTAAATATATAACTGCCTATGTCTATCTTTCTCAGTATTATCCCCAGCCATATTCTTTAAAAAACAAAAAACTATTATGCCATGGAAAATTGTAATACCTTTGGGGTCTGTTCACTAAATGGAGAGTTTCAACTAATTTAATTAAAACATCATGACGATCAAGTGAGCTTCAGCTGCTGGCCTTGTAAAATGTATAGGTAAATTATACATTATGCAGGGAGAGCTCCGCCATTCTTGCTGGAGAAACCTGCCAGCGTCGAACCTTCGTAAACCTTTAGTGTACAAACCACTCTGTGTTCCGTCTTCTCGTTCCCTCTGGCATTCTTGCTTCCATACGGTGGTTCTTTGACACTAAAGCCTGACCGTCTGTGCTTTCGGTCCATTCACAGTTCAGTGGGGTCTCCCAACGGTGTCTGCGGCCGGTGTTATCGGGATGCTGAGCGCCGTGGTGGCCAGTATCATTGAATCTATCGGGGATTACTATGCCTGCGCGCGCCTGTCCTGTGCACCCCCTCCTCCCATCCACGCTATCAACAGGTAAGCTGACTCAGGGCGCCATCCGAACACCACATCCATTCCACCTTCATTCGTCAGACCCGAGCCAAACCTGCAGAGGCCGTGTTCTGGTTATTCGGGGGAAAGAGGGACTGTTTGCTAGATTAATTACATTTATCTATAGGTTAGATTATGTTATTGTGCAATCAGTGCCATTGTTGTAGAGACAGTATAGATATAGAAATTAACTACATGGAGGCAGAGATTGGCAAAAACCTGGGGCAAAGGCCATCACGATCTGATCTACCCCAAAGAAAGCCTGATCTGACCGATCCACAACATATAGATGTCTTGAGTATATTCTATTCTTATTAAGTACATGGAACTGAAATGTTGGAAAAAGAGAGTCCAGCTTAAGACAGAATGATTATTTTAGTATTGAAGCAGAAAGATGAGTTTTGATATTTAACCCGTAGTTTAATTCTCTTAATTATTCCTGACCTGCGTCAGTGGTTTTACACTAGTAGTGATATTCATGCTCGGGACAGAGGTGGTCTAATTAAAGTGGCTGCTGTAGAGAGAATAATATGCATTACTGCTTGGATGAATAGGTGAACAAAGCCTTTGGAGTGGCTCCCATAGCAGTTACTTTGTATTATCAAACCTGTCCATGCGTTTCTTATTCCAAGGCTGTCGTGTAGCCCGCAGTAAATCAAAGGTGGTAATGTTGTGTTATCTGTTCAACAGGGGAATTTTCATTGAAGGCCTCTCTTGTGTGCTGGATGGAGTTTTTGGTACCGGGAACGGCTCCACGTCATCTAGTCCCAACATTGGTGTGCTGGGCATAACCAAGGTAATGTCATAGAACATATTAAAAATATTAGCCGGTGAGTAAAACAACCACTGATATTTGACATCAATTTTAGTGTAAAGCTAGAGGCTTGGATGCTATAGAAGGATGTTTTTCTTTACTGAGAGGTTGGTGCATGAGTGGGACAGCCTCCCAGCAGACGTGGTAGAGGTTAATACAGAGAGAATTCAAACATACCTAGGAATATGACTAGAGACAAGGCCTAGGAATAATTAAGAACAGTCTTTTCAGCTGGAAAAATAGACTAGTTTATCTGCCCGCAAATGCGATTTCCCCCCCTCCCCCGCTTTCCACCATGCTGACATAATTTTGTTTCAGATGTCCGTTGCCTACAGTTTTAGGCCTTCTTGCCATATCATATGCACCGTAGCCTAATTTCTTCATACCTGCCTCGAATCTCCCCTGACTCCACTGACTGCTGTGATGTATGGCGAGCTGGGAGTTTGTTAAATGACTGCCTAGTGCCCTAGTCCATCATTACAGTCATCAGACATCAATCACTTGATTAATACCTGCTTTATACTTCAGGGATATGTGTTACACTGGAGTTTTAGAATAATGCGTATGTATGCTTCGGTGGTATCTGCATAAACAGCAGTACGTTTTTTAACCCTTTGTACAGTGCTTTCAGAGACTGAGTGTCAGTTCTTATTTCTCTGAAGCCATTTAATCTTCTCTAGTGATATGTTACAGCGCCCTCTGCTGGCTCTGCAAATATTCTAGCAAATACAATTGCAAGAATAAAACTAGGCATCTGAAACTTTTAAGTTAAAAAAAATCAAGTGTCCATCATTGATAGCATGTAATTATATGCACCCAGAATCTTAGGCATACCTGAACACACAGTAACTCTGCTCACAGACTCCCTCCATGCATGCTCCCTACAACACACAATGGGATAAATTAAAAGCACAACTACTAACTCTTCTAACACAACAAGTACTCAGTTGAGTATTCCTTATAGTAGATAATTTACACACTGCCACCGATTTATTTATACTCGCTGTGTGAAGTATCCCCCACAATATATCCATTTGTCTGAAGATAAGATACTGCTGTCATGTAAAAAAAGTGATCTTATCACCTTAGCAACCAATAAAGAAGTTTGCTGGATTTATTTGTTGCTATGGTAATGGTTAAATAAACAAGTAATACTCGGGTTTCAACAGAAGTGATTACCTAAAGTGACACATTTTTGTGTAAACTTGTTAATTGTAGACATTTTTAGTAGGATATGTGCACTTGCTCTGCTCCACAGCTGATCGCCCTTCCATCTTGTCTTTGCAGGTTGCCAGTCGTAGAGTTATCCAGTATGGTGCTGCATTTATGATCCTCCTGGGCATGATTGGAAAATTCAGTGCCCTGTTTGCCTCCCTGCCTGATCCTGTCCTTGGGGCCTTGTTTTGTACTCTTTTTGGTAAGCAACGAGCAGCACAGAACAAAACACAGAACCTGGTGGGTTTCCCTCTCTAACCTATGGGTTAGATCAGGGGTCAACAAATCTGGCTTGGATCTAGGAGCCGGCCAAAAAAATTAGGAGACAACTTTTTTCTTCATCAATAATTTTTTTTTATTGCATTTAAGAGATGTTTATTGGGGCAATATGACATAGAACACACTTTCTTCTGGGCTGCGCCTTCATGATAGGGGGTATACCATAAACACCTGTATGTTTAACCATTATACTTACACACTCTAACACCCTATAGTAATACACATGCTAAGATCCTACACTCGTGTACACAAAGCTGACACTATAGACATACACATTGACTCAGCACTGTACATATACACACATACACACTGACTCTGGCACTACAGTATACACTCACATACACTATATGTGAAAAGCATCGGGATGCGGGACACATCAAAAAACTTGCGAGTGCAGGCGTTTTTCAGGTGTTGAGGGTGGTCAGACAATGTACCTGCAGGTCCCAGTAATCCCGCGGACTCCCACAAGGCTGCCTTTATGCTGCTCGCACGCAGCATCTCTTCTCTTGTTACGCCCAGGAACCCAGCGGAGTCACGTGAATTTACGTCACGTCTCATGACTCTGCTCGGTTCCTGCTTCCGAGCAACGTGAAGGCAGCCTTTCAGGAAATCTGCAGTTCGGGTAAGGGGATGGGGAAGTTTATATGAACGAGTGCGCGTGATTGAGGGAATGAATGAGTATCGGTGAATGAGGGAATTTAGTTCTTCACTATCTCTAAAAGCGGCGACAGAATGTTTGCTGGAGCGGGTGGGATTGGACACATATGTTGCGGGAGTGGAACACACATGTTGTGGGATTAAGAAAACAGTCTCGCACAGGGCTGTAGAATATAGTAATGTGTTGATAAAGTTCCCTTTTTGTTTTACACACAGCTTTACGCCCCGAAACCGTAGGCTCCGAATCAACATCTCTCGTAATTGCAATGGCTGGCTTTCAAAGTTGTCTATTAATCATGTGATTAACAGCTGAATCTTTAGTATTGACTTTAATGAGTTTAATTTGTTTATTTTCTTTAGCCAATTGAAGAGATTCATTTTTTTTGGTTTCTTTCAGGTATGATCACTGCAGTGGGTTTGTCCAATCTTCAGTTTGTGGATCTGAACTCTTCTCGAAACCTTTTTGTCTTGGGATTCTCCATTTTCTTTGGCCTTGTGCTTCCAAGTTATTTAAAGGAGAACCCGCTTGTTACAGGTATGTACCATGCCTTGCTATGATGTTGACATTTTTTCTTTGGCTCAGTCAAAACTTCAAGTATGTGAATTCCGTGTGAAGACTTCAGGTCAGATATGTCACCACTTCAGATACGTCACCACATGCAGCAGATGGAAATATCGAGAAATAGTAGCAGTTATACATGACGTGCAATATGGTGGAAAATATACATTTTCCTTGCTGAATGGTGGGCTTTTTTCTATAAAATCTTCGCATCTCGGATCAGATCTGCTAATCTTCTGGTCTTGAGGGCTGGAAACAGGCCAGGATTTCTGGGTAGCCACCATACACCATGTACTTTTTTATTTAATGTATTGTATGCATTACCCTCATTGAAATCTAATCAGCTACTCCACAGTTGTGTATCTCTCAACAATTATAATATTCTCAAATTTCTGCCCTCAATTCCATCTCTTTTTCTTTTGTAGGCATTGCAGAGATTGATCAAGTGCTAAATGTACTTTTGACAACAGCCATGTTTGTGGGGGGCTGCGTTGCTTTTATTTTGGACAACACTATACCTGGTGAGTAATTCATGACCATTTTAAGCTTCAACTAAAAAACATAAAAAAACATCCGGAAAAACTGATTTTTTTCAGACCTCACATATGCATCACAGCTGACTAAGTCTATGGGCTTGTCACTTACACTCAATGTATCGCTACCTTCTCCACTGACCACTGTGCCCCTGTCTCTTTTTCTGCAGCTCCTCTTCTTCTCTCGCCTCTTCTTGTTTTTCTCAGCTTCGTTATCCAGGTACTTCCACAAAACAGAGGAGCCTCCACGCACACCCTCTCCCTCTTTTGCAGGAACGGGGAGAGGCCGTCCCTGTGGTGCGTGCCGTGGCTCTGCCTTTTTTGCAGAAGTACTTCCAAGATTCACAGAGAAAGAAGCGTTTCTTCTCCTTCTCTATGAATCTGCCTCTTGGAGTATTTCTTCTACCTCTGATTGTGGAGGCTCCACACTTTTAAAGAAGTATCTGGATAACAGAGCTGATCTTTTGGAGAAGCGGACAAAGAAAGACAGGGAAAAAAAACAAAACTTTTTTTCTTATAGGGTAGTCTTATATTCAGGCTTTTTCTTCCTCTAAATTAATATTCCAATTTTGTGGGATCGTCTTATAATCGAGCAAATAACAAAAAAAAAAACACTTTATTACCGTTGTTCCTGCACATCCATATGAGTGAGTGGCAGAATATAAACAGCGGGGGTTATTTTATATTCCAGTCTTGGTCTTCCCTTTTTTTTTTTTACTTCTATTAGGATCCACAGTTTGGGGGGTTGTCTTTTATAATCAAGTAGTTAAATTATTTTTTTCCCTAACAAACCTCACCTGCCTCCTCAGGAACACCAGAGGAAAGAGGTATCCGTAAATGGAAGCGCGGGTTAAGCAAAGGGGGCTCTGGCATCGAGGGGATGGAGTCCTACGACCTACCGTTTGTCATGAACTTTCTCCGGAAATACAAATGTTTCAGCTATCTTCCCATCAGTCCCACGTTTGCTGGGTACCAGTGGAAAGCTCTCCGGAGGAACAGCAAGAGCCGGAGAACAGAAGAGGAACCAGAGCCCGCTGTATAACCCTGGCCCCCCACCACTGCCGTTCATATCTCGTTGTAAAGTAACCTGTTGTTGCAGTCTTTTGAAGAGTTTACCAAGCCTTGAACCCGACGTGGGTTTGTTTTTGTTTCTGTATATTTGAATATCACAATTTCAATGCTGAGACCAAGGGGTGCGTTATGGACTTCATGAACCCTCTCACCTCCTTTTTTATATTGTGCCGCAAATGCAGTAATTTAATCTACTTTTTTTTTTTTGTCTCCCCTGCCTAACTGATGTCATTTTTTTGGCTGTCTGAACCCATCCGCACTCCTTTATTTCCTGCTTTTTTAGATTTGTCTTACCTCTGCCTTTTGCGATTGCATGGCAGCCTACTCTGGTATCGTAGTAGTTATCTCAACACTGGTTGGTTAAACGGGTATCGGTGCTGATAACGGGTGCCCTTTGGCTGTTTCCCTATGTTTCAGCTTGGGAATATTGTTTAAATTATTCTTGGTCCCATGTTTCTTCAGATTCTTTTGAGAGATGGAGCTCCAGCAGTGCAGGGCTATCATTGTGTAAAATATTCATTACCCCTGTTCTTTAATCTCGTCCATGATCTTCTCTTAGAGAAATGGAAACTGGACTCAGTCTATCTGAGAGGTTTAAAGGCCAGTAAGCAAAGCTCACACATTATGATTCATGATTTTCTACCAGTTTCTAGTATGCTGCTCACTAGGTTCTATTTCCGGAAAGTTCGGTTTTCAATAGAATTGTTAACATATTGGATTGCCTCTGCACCCATTCATCACTAACTATATAAAAACTGACAAATGATTTACTATTTTCAGTTCTATAATTTCCTTATTTAGTGAGCTAATTATTATTACCATAAAAAACCCCGGAAACTGAAGATTTGGTTTCTGCTAAATATATGCTACATTAAGAAATATTTAATTAGACGTGTGAATTTCATTCCATTTAATATTTCTTACATAAACTTAACTAGTGAGCAGGATGGAGAGTGGAATTACAGTATTGCCAGTATATTTGCATGATGGATGCTCTTCAGGGGTGCAGGTCCCTCTGATATAAAGGTGCTGGAGCCTTGCCGACGACCTGGGAACGTTTTAAAACTGCTTTATTTACATATATATTTATGTGTATATATATATATGTCACCGTGATACTTGGGTTTACACTTTTTCTCAGTATTTTCTCAGACATTTGAAGTAGCATTTCTCGGCTTCTGCGATCTCTAATCCAGACAGCAGGGGGTCAGGAAAAAACCTGATATTTTCATGACAGTGTCATGTGTGACCGTAATGCTCCTGTGTACGTGTATATAAATATAAAAATATACATATGTGTACATTAACCCCCAAAGCGTTTTGTTGTCCCTTTTGGGCAAACTTCCCAGTGATGTCCATTTCATGTTATGAAGGCACTTATTTGTACCTAGTAGATATTTTAATTTATTTAAGGGTATGTTTTCCCGGGGCAGTAGCAGCAGATCATTCTGTTTACACAGAAGTCTGCTGCCTTTAGTTATCCCTGTCTCCATAATAGAGCCAAATACTAATTTTCTAGGAAATATTGTATCATGCACTATGGTCCACACATTGTATATTCTAGCTGTTGGGCACATGCATACTTGCTGTTTTTATCATTTTGTCATTGCCATTAATGTCATATGGGGTACATATTCCATATTTGAGTCCACTCATTCATTCACCAGTCATTCATTCACCAGTACTTTACTACACGTCTGCTGTCCACATTCACTTGCCAAAACTCTTCTAAATGTATTTTTAAAATCAATAGATGGAATGTTTCTGATTTCCATCTTTTGTCACTATGGATCCCCCAGGCCTTTTAATTTATATTCACCTCTCTGTTGATGTTTTTAATACGCTGCTTTTCACCAAATCCTAGTTTGCATTCAGTGGAAATTATGTATGTAAGTGATTCTGGTGCAAAGTTTGAACGGTAGTCATCACGGTGGTAACTAGGACACTGTCCTTGTTGATTGGACCAATCTATTGGTTGCTATGGTGATAAGCTAGTTTTTTTATTTTATTCATCCTTGTAAATGTACAGTATTACCGTAGATCCAGTCCCAAACTATTTCATATCTTACACACAGTCTTACTTGCACGGCTACATCAAGCAATTGGCTTATATCTTTCAGCATAAAACTTAATAAAGTTAAAGTCCTTCTTTGTGCTCTGTAAAAAGATGCCACCTGACCTCTTACATTACAGCAATATACGCACAATTGGGTCAGTGCGGTGTCTCCTGCGTAGAGTGCGTGGCTTAGTATTCACAATCTCTCACCTACCAGGGCCGCTGTATTATGAGTACTGTCTTCATTATAGCTTCAGACCCTACAAAGGGGCAGTTGATGCAATGTACTTACTGTGTTATACCCACAGAGCAAATACAGTGTTAAGAAACACTGCATATAAATCTCCGCAACATCTGTCTCTTGCCTTCATTTAAATTCAGCAGCGAGAGATGACACGCTACATTGTTTTCTTAATCGTATCACGACGTCCATGTAGGGTTTATTGCATGATGTCATTTTCCAGATTCCTAAAACACTACCTCGGTGGTTTCTTAGACCGTTATGTCACGAGGACTACTGTTAATGAATAACATCAATAATAATGGTACCTAAGGGTCCAAATTAATACTCAGTGCCATATTAACCAGAAATAGAAAAAAATAATAATTCATTTTTAGTAACTAAAAGATTCTTCTCCTACTTTGAGCAGACAAGAGGTCCAGATTCTAAATCGCTGAGAGGTCCTGGGCTCCCCTGGTACCTAGAAAAGAAGCCTTCACCCATACTCCTTTCAGTGTTATCTGCCATACATTATTATCCCCCATTGCAATAATGGTCATAATGCGGGCATCCCAACAAATCTCATTCATAACCATTTCAGAGCATTCCCTTTTTTTAATTTATTATTGGCTTCATTCATTTGAGAGCATTACGATTTCTGGAGAAAACGCACTAATGTTTGCATTCTGCTGATGTCCTAGTTTTAAACAAAAGGACATACACAAAAATATCCTTTTTATGTTAATGTTGACAACTAGTGTATCTTCGCTCAGTGAAGGTTATTGGTAACTTTAACTCCTAGACGGCTGGATACGTTAGAAACTACTTCCGGCACTTAACGAGTTAATGACTGGAATGTTTTTTTCTGTTTTTGGGTTGTGGGGGGGAGTAATTTGTTACAATTTTTTAAAGACCTTTTTTCATATTTAGTGTTTTCCTAACATGGCTTTCATTTATCGTTGAATTATATTTAAGAAAGATAATGTAATATTGGACCAGATGTTGTGAATAATAGTAGAAAACAAAAGCTATTTTATTCTGTATTTTTAAAGCTGTTAAATATAAATAATAAAAATAATTTACCTGCTGAATTTGTGTTCCTGGTTCCTTATTTCTAAGACTAATTAAATAATATATATATATTATATATATATATATATATATATATATATATATATATATATCATAGAAAGGGAGGTTTTGGTATATGAATTAGAATTTCATAGGATAGGTTCCAGTCTGAATAACATTAAAAATGAGAGTTAACCGACACCTCATAGAATAAAATTAACAACCATAGAATAAGAACCATTCAGCCCAGGAATCAACCCAGTCCTTTGTTTTGTTTTAGCTTCACTGTTGCCACATAGCCATTGTCACGAACTCACCCTACTCCAAGTGTGCGCGTGAGTTGGTTCTGGTGGTAAAAGGGTTAAAATTCACTATATGTCTGCCCTAGACTGGAAATGGTTAAAATAAAAATATCTACCCTTAATACCACCAAACATTAACTATAATGATATAACTAATAAAACAGTGCCACCACCAAGATAATTTATAAATGGGGTGCCTTGGTCCCCCAAGCGAATTAGACTACAAACCCACACAATATACTTTAACACAATAATTATGCGATTTCAAATTACCAATAAAATGGTCTAATCAGGCAACGTGAGTCTTTACCAGACAAAGGCAGATTTTAAAGGAATATTTATTATGAACAAAAAAATCACAATGCATACAAAAAGATGATAAACAGATTATTTACACCAAACAGATAAAATAAAAAGGAGAAAATTACAGAAAACCTAACTACTCACTTGAATGGTAAAGTAACAGTGTTTCTGTCCGTAGGGCTCCGGCAAGGAAAGATGTCGACTGACCAATTTCCTCTCATTGAATTTATGCCTTTTCCAGTTCATCTCGAGTTTCCAAGCCGGCCCAGAGGTGGTATAAGCGGAGGGAAGGTGTACCTATAGGAACTATAAGTGACCTCCCCCATGTGTTGTGGAGACATATCAGACAAAATAACTCATTTTCATTTTATTGTCCCTCCTGCGCTCGCCACAGCAATAATTCATGCATTTATGGATTTCTTGTAAATTATGAAGTCCAGTTTAAGTTGCACCGCCATATTTGTATTCTTTTTGTAGGGTGCTCCGTTCTAGGTATGCACAAAAGGAGGTATGATGAATATATGGGTTATTATTGATGTATGTGTTGGATACGACCTGGATATGAAATGATTTTCCTGACTGCTACTGGTCACTTAGCATATCAAAGAATCCAGTATCAATGAGGGGATACAGGCATATGGTGGATCAAGTAAACATAGAGGCACCTCCGCTGTAAGATTTCACGCCTTGCAGAGGGCCCTGGTTGGAGTGCGAGCTTCAAAAGACAAATGTATCTTTAAAAAAAAAAAACCTTTTGGCACCACATGCCTATACAATGAAATTAACCCCTCTCATACTGAAATTGGCCAAACCAACTCTACCGGATAGCAGGCCCATGTACGTATTACACAAGTTGTGGCCATCCCATGCATATTTAAATTCCCTTAATGTATTAGCATCTACCACTTCTGTCAGAAGGCTGTTCCATTTATCTACCACAGTCCAGAGCTTTTAGAGTTGATTACAACTACCTGTACAATGTGCAAAACATGGAACAAGCATTCCTGTCGTGAAGGCATCTCCCCGCCCTTACAGAGGGACAGTAACTTAACAAGACTTAAAAATGAAATCACTGAAACACTGTGAACAGGAGGTTAAGCCGTCTGCTCCCAACAGTGTTCACACGGGATGCTTATATACATACAGGGATCTAAATACCATTACAGTTTATTTAGCGTTGAATGTGAAATTTAGGAAAAGTAGCAAATCAGCTTTAACTTTTGGAGGCAGAGAGTTTTTAGAAATATACCTTTTTGTAAAAAAATTTTCCATGCAGCCTAAGATATATGACAGTCCAGCATGAAATAACAGAGGCAAGCGAGCAGACGGTATAAGTGAGTGCAAGCCATCACCTCGCCGACTCGCATTATGAAGGGTGAGACACAGTTATCTTCTCTGCATCATTCATAGTCATGGTATGATATTCAATCTCACCATATAAAGTATACATTATGAGGGCCCCTAAACCCTTCTTGTTCACCTGCAGACTACTTGCTTGGTTAATATACCCACGAGTGGTTTCTAACACGTGAGCAAATGTTTAATTGCTTTCAGCTCCATTTTTAACAAATGTTCAGGATGCGAGGTGTATTATTCTTTGCAAGTGCTTATATCGTACTAAGAGGCAAAGTCTGCATGGATGCCTTACTGAGATGCCCCAGTAAACCACAACCAACCTGTCCCTGAATCAGAGGTCACTGGACCCCCCCAGTCTGCAGCAGTCTAGTAGCTGGTAATAGCTGGTACGTGCCAGCTACAACCCCACTTTGATGTCCATAACACATACATCCATGGAGGAACACTGTGCACCCATTAGAGCGTGAAATTGATTTTTCTCTGCCATTATAGCATGAGCTGTGTTTCTGCTTCTGAGAGCTGGTCGATCATGGGTTTACTGAATGAACCCAGTTACGCAGGATGAAGCCTCCAAGCAAATATCTTTGTGCCCGACGTGTGATTATACGTTTACTCCTCCTGCACCTGCGCATCAGACCTCAATCCTTTTCATCATCAGCTTCCACCAATAAATAACAGCGATCGTTCCCTTATATATATCCGCCAGGCAGAGCCGGATGGGGACGATGAGGCGGCCCTAGCTGGCACTTTAAAGCCGGCAGCCCCCCGATCTGCCACTGGAGTGGCAGGTCAGGTGAGCATGGAGCGCTGTTGAGCAGAGGCCACCAGCATTTGGGTGCTGTGCCAGATAATGTGCACCTATCTACCCACCCCCAATATTTCCTGTCACAGAAACATAATGTGCAGGTACCCCCCAATATTTCCTGTCACGGAAACATAATGTGCACGTA
>VKOC01010313.1:0-15151 GCA_009364415.1 Spea multiplicata
AGCTAGATACGTAGATCGCAGGGATTTCAAGTAAAAAATACTAGACCTTTCTAAAAAAAATATTGTAAAATATAACAATTAATTTGTTTGCTATTTATCTAACTTGAATTTTTAAGATTGTTTCTATTAATTTTAGTGGAATTT
The DNA here is from genome assembly GCA_009364415.1 of Spea multiplicata. Classification (NCBI taxonomy): domain Eukaryota; kingdom Metazoa; phylum Chordata; class Amphibia; order Anura; family Pelobatidae; genus Spea; species Spea multiplicata. Next base: position 145 of record VKOC01010313.1, read on the forward strand.
ATTATTTAATTAAAAAAAACGCACAATTTTACGAGGAGGAAGTCAAGCACGCTAAAAATGTCACAAATAATTGATTGACAATGTCTTATATCTGAAACATTTTAGCATGAAATTTCAGAACTTACCCCAGAATAAATGCCCTCGCAGACGACAGAAAAGGTAGTTTCTTGATCGTTGGTGGAAGCCGTACAGGTTTTGATCATCTATAGGAAAATAAAAAGATTTAAATTTCCCACGTTTAAAGTAATTACAGTATTTAAGATTCTGTTAATATTTAAAATGTATCTTAATAATAAAACCAATATATATATATTTCTGTTTGCCATGTGATTAGTTTTATTTAACCCCTTAACAACCAATAACGTGCCTGGCACGTCACGGAAAAACAGGCAGTTAACGACCAATGACGTGCCTGGCATGTCATGGCATTAATCTAAAGAATGTCAAATTTTATTAAACTGGAATTAATTGACAGCTTTATTAAAGAAAAAACAATATTGTGAGAATCATTCCAAGGTGTATATTAAATATACAGTAATTTTTCATTAAATATTTTTTGTGCACCTTTCGTTCCATATCTTGGCCAAAATACGATCTAAAGTGAAATTGTTGCCATCGGTTATTTTTTTCACGACTTTATTTGGTTTTTGCTTTCTTTAAAATCTGTATAATTGTTTTGGAAATATTTTCTTTAAAAGACGATGGCTCTGTTACGATGTGGCAGAACCGGCATTATCAGATTTTCCTCCTGCCCCCTTTTACCCCCCCGCCCCACCATAGAGGCTGCCAGAACCAATTAGGAATCATCAGCAAAGTGAGGTTTTTTATTTGAAGAAGAGACCTGTGAGATCCTGAAAGGTTTTTATTTTCTATGTTGGCCCAAATAAAATGTAGCAACCCGAACAAAATAATCCAACGTAACAATGTAACAAAATGTAGTCACATAATTAAATATGATGTCAGCGAATCAGTGAATAAATAACTGGTGCAAAAAAATAGTAATTTAGAAAAAATAAATAAAAAAGATTTTGAAGTCCAAATTTAAAATAAAAACTAAAACTCAATCATTTTTAACTGACGCCCGTCTTTTTAAAACTCACACTCATCCTGCATTTTGGTTTCAGATTTTCGGCACGTTGTCTCTTTAATTGTGAAATTTGTTTGTTTTTGTCCCTCTGATCCATTCTGCATGAAAATAAAATAATTAAAAATAAACAAAACGAAATTTGTGAAATAGCAGAATGGGCAGGTTTAAAGTTTTTCTCTTAGTACTGGATCATTTTTGTGTTCCTTCGTGTTTTATATTCTATCCCTTTTGCTCCTGGACAGGCTTGGCCTCAGTAGCCAGAGTGAAAGCTTCTAACCAATCCCTGGAATATAATTTATTTATAAGAATTATTAATATATATATATTTTTTTAATTTGTTTAATTTGAGGCAGAATATCTCAATACATCCGTATCCCAGCGAATCCTTTTTATCTTTGTTCCTGGGTTTTCTGCCGATTTCTCTGATGTATATGATGTCACAGGGTAGACGGTGTTTCAGGAAACTGCCTGTTTGACCTCACTTCCCCCCCTCTTAGTGACCGAGTAATTCTTATATATATATACCGGTACTATACGGACAAAAGTATTGGGACACCCGACCATTACACCAACAGGGGCTTTCGATGGGGTTGGGGGTCTGTACGCTGCTTTGAAGGGGACACCCCAAGACATTTTGGACGATGCTCTGCGTCCAGCTTTGTGGGCTCAGTTTTGGGGGAGACCCTTTTCTATTCCGGCGCACAAAGCGAGCTCCATAAAGACCTGGTTGGGGGTCCCGACCTCAACCCCATCGAAGCCCAACGGGATGAACCGGAATGGAGATTGGGAGCCGGGGGTCTCGTCCAACATCAGCGCCTGACCGGCGAGGTGGGGGTTACATTACACAAGAGGTGAAAGTGAAGATCTCAACTCTCCCGAAAACTACTGAAAACTCCTGACTTAGTGAATACGCCCCAAACTAAAGCACTTAACAGACATTATCTTGTGATATCTTTGCTCTGGATGAAGCCAGTAACAATGTTGCGCAGGTGGAATGCCCAGCTCTCACGCTGGACACCTTTCTTCTGTATTTTATATGCACAATTTTGGGGGCCCCCGAGAACCGAAAGCCTTCCGCATAGAACCCTACAAATAAAACTTAAGGGGTTAAACTCACCGCTTTGTACAGCCGCTCCTCGTCCAGCAGCTTATACACGAAGTCGGAGTTCGACCCCCGGTTGTAGAGGTCGATAGCCTTTGATACGGTTGTGGAATATTTCATATCCAGCAGCGCCTGCGCGATCGAGGCTCCGCTGACCACCGTGCTCGCCGAAACGAGGATGAGAAGTCCGTGTACCCAGAGCCCCATTCTGTTTATTAACCCCCGGTCTGCTGGTCTGTTAGATTATAGCGTCTGTTCCTGCCGCACAAAGCGCTGCAACTGACAAAATTAAGGAGTTCCTTCGATTTGTAACTCAGCGAGACGCAGACCTCGCATCAAACAAAGCAGCCGAGGATTAGCGGCCCGGCGCAGCCTGCAAGCCAAATATTAGGATTGTGAGAGTCGGACCTGAGAAGAAGATCGCGCGGCACCTCTCAGGGAGCAGTCTGACTGCTAACCGCTTCCATAGACTTTCCCCCGTTTTCATCGTGGCCGTAATAAACCTGTGGACACAGCAACTAAATCCCGCCACTAAATCTTATGTAGATAGCGTTATATGTGGCATATCGTATGTTTAGCAAAACAGGTTATATTGCAAAATAGATGAACAGCCTCCCAGCAGAGGTGGTAGAGGGTAATACAATGAGGGTATTAAACATGCATGGGATAGACATCCGGCTGATTAAGGTTTGAGTCGTTACAGCAGGAGAAACAGGCGACTAGACGGGGGGCCGGATGGGTAACGCTGCTTACAGACCAATGAATTCAGCGGCATATAAAAAATGAACCATGCAGCCAATAGGAAAGGACGCTTGGTGCAACGCTGATTGTGAGCTCCTGTGCTCAAGGCCGTCCTCACCTGTTTTTTCTGTACGTGAAATATTGTTATGTCTACCCATTGTAAAGCGCTACGGAATATGTGGGCGCCATATAAAAGAATACTGCATTTTATGGCACATCGTTTACGGTTTGGGTTCACCAATCCACGTTTTTGGCTCAGCTGTTGCATTCTGGGTTGTAAAAAAAACTTTATACTTTCATTGGCACAATTCCCAGCTTCTCTCTTTTTTTTTTTTTTTTGCAACTACTAATTTTTTGCGACTTTGCATTTTTTTCCTTGTAAAGTAATAATTTCATGACCTATTTCCAAAATATTTCGACAAAAAACGACGATTTACTGCAACAGAATAGGAAACTGGGCACTGTGGGCATTGGCGCTGCCCTCTAGTTGAGAAACGGAAAATTGGAATTACACATACAAACATACACAAACATACACACAAACATACACAAACATACATACATATACACACACATACATACATACACACATATACACACACATACACACATACACAACATCACACATATACATACACACAAACATACACACACCAAACATACTACATATACACACACATACATACATTCACACATAATACACACAACATACACACATACACAAACACACAACACTATATCATACACACATCATACAAAACATACAATACATACACAAACATACACACATATACATCCACATATACACACACACATACATACACAAACATACATACATACACAAACATACACACATATCACCACACTACATACATAACACATATACAACACACATACATCATACACAATACACCATATAACACACACATAACATATAACACAAACATACACACTATGACATACACACAAACATAGCACACATATACACACACATACATATACACACACATCACACATATACACACATACATACACATCATATACATACATAGATATAATACATACATACACACACAGACCATATACACACACATACATACATATACACACATATACACACACACACACCTACACACGCTAACTCTTATATAAAGGAATGTTGTCCGATCCAAAGCCAAGAAACGTGAGAACATTAAATCCTTCCCGGCATTAACAAGACTGAAAAGAACAGAGAATGTAAACAGACGCGAGAACGGAATAAATATCAGAAATAACAACGAGAATCCGGACGCAAACAGAGAACCGGCGCGGAGACGCGAGAGCCACGCGATACGCCTGGGAAAATCCGTATAATATGAGGAATGAGCCGGCGCCCCCAAAATACCTGCGCCGTAACCACGTTATTTAAAAAAACCCTTTTAAGCAGGCGTTTCTATTCCCCGTCCATCCTCTAAACGTAACAAATAATATTCATTATAATTATTACTTTATTTTGAACATTTTGAGTGTTTTATGAATTTTATGTATTTGCGGGAACCTTTTGTACGCACAATAATGTTTTTATTAAATATATTCAGGTTTATATTTCAAACAATTCCCCATATTCTACTATAAATGATATCGTGTGTAAGAAATATACGTTCTCTATATATTCACATTAGGTAGGGGCATACCTGGGAACTTTGGGGCTCCTGCTGCCCGGGGCCTACCCTTGCGGGACGCGGCCGGGACTACCTGCTGACGCCAGTGGACGTTCCTGCTGATGTCACCGGAATTTTTTAAAAATATCTTCTATTTCAGTTCATTTAGTCACTTTTATATTCCGCCTGGATGTGATTATTAAGATGATAAGCGATGAGTCCTTTTCCTCACTCGGAATGAAATAAATTGGAAAAGTAAAATTATCGTCCCATCGATTAATATAACGAGAACGCTGCCACCTACTGGAATCAACTCAAAACTGCTAGAAAAACTCAAACTATCCAAGCGTTTCTGCATTTACCATTTTCAAGATATTTTAAGGTATTTTGTTTATAATTTTGAGTGTAACTTGATAGTTTCGGCTTAAGCACAGCCTATGGTGTTTCCACCGGTTACATTTTTTGTGACTTTGTTGCTGTGAAGGAGCCGCCATGGATGAAGAACCAAAAAGCGACCCCTCATGTCCTTGACGTGTCTGCATCGACATACGTGCTCGCTGTGCTCAGTGACCGCTAGCGAACGGAACCGATGGTTTTGATTCCATGAGATTTTAATAGTTTGAAACAGCTGTCTGTCGGCGGAACTTTCAGGCTATGGCGACCTGGAGCGCTTGCTCTTTGGGCAGAGCGGGGGAGGGTTAGCCCTATGAAGGAGCAGGGGCTGACCCACTGATATCGGTGGGTGTTTCACTGACGTTGAAGGGCATTTCCACCGGACACAACCCCTTTAAGGGGGGAGATGGGCAGGGAGTGGGGGGCACCAGGACCCCTCTCCCGCGACCCGGACAATCTGGATGTTGACCCAGAGAACTGGAGAAGCCGCGAAACCTTAAAACAACGTGAACGGGATTATGTGCAAATGCCAAAAAAGGCAAAAACTCCCCGATTAAAGCATTTTAACCCTTAAAAGTATGACCCAAAAGAAAACAGAACATTACAGCTGAACGAATAACCTTTCTATTTATAATGCGTTACTTAATATCCTCATTCAGGGCGTTACAAACATTTCGGAATCGTGAAGAATATTCCCTGTAGACGTATCTTCCGCCTAAAGCCGCTGACACGGGAATTATGCTGGACTTTCTCATTCTATTTCTGATCTCCTGTAATTAAAATAGCAATATCCTCATATCGGAATATAATAATAATTACCCCAGACCTACAGGCACACCCGAGAAAAAGACTCCATTCTTAGCCAACTCTTACGGCATTCAAATTGGGCTCACCGGAAAAAAAACACCATCGTGATAGTTATTGTCGCATTGATGCAGTATCATAGAAAGATCTAAAGATTTATAAAGAATATAAAGATTAATGAGATTTCGCCATAATCGGGTGATTCTTATTAATATGAGATGGAAATAATAAAATATTAAGTACTGCAAAAAAAAAGTGCATGGAGTCTGAGATTCCAAAATGGTAAAATGAGAAATATTAAAGATATATATATATATATATTAAATATTAAATATTAAATTTAATATATATATAATATATCATTAAATGTTATTAAACTTAAAAATATAAGAATAAATATTTTTTTGACTAATGTGCGAGATTCGATATTCTCCGTCACTTTTATTAAGCCATAAATGTACAGCTCTATATATTAATTAAAAATGTAAATAAATAAAAATAAGCATTATGTATGTGTTAGGACCCCCCTTACGTGTATAGCAGCCATCTAAATTTCCTGTTCTCAAGATTTACAGGATTATTCCTCCTTATTAAGTTATCTCTCCCCCCATTTTAAGTTGCTGATTGTTGCTGATTGGTTCAGGCAGAGGAATTTGATCATATAATGCTGGTTTTGCCACAGGCTGCCACCGATCTCAGTTTAATATACCGATAGGGCACATATCTGATAACAGTAAAAAAACACAACACGTGGCAGCTATAGAAGGTTTAATAAATTAATGGGGTTAAAAAGTTAAAAAGTCCCATTTGTTTTCTTCGAAGCGCGTTCATGTCAAATTTCAATCACTTTTTCTAGAATAAAATCCACAAACTGACAGCATTAATAAAAGTGATTAAACAGAAAGCTATCCCGGATTTCATATTTTTATTATGTGTTTTTTGCACAGTTTCGCATTTTGCAGTGAGTACAGAGTACAATGCTGAGGCTGCTTAAAACTTTTCCATTCCGCTTTTTCCTCTTTAACGATTCTTCCCGTAAAATCCCGGCCAGGATTTCACTCGACTGCCGGCAAAATCCAATTTCGCGTTTTGCCTGAATATAAAGAAAATACAGTTAAATATTGCTTTTCATTTTTTTTCTCCTTATGATACAGTAGCAAAGCTTGCAACATTTTACATGAACACGTACTATTTAGGGGTGTGGCTGGAGGCGTGGCTGGGGTGGGGCTTTGTGCTATTGCGGGTTATTTGTGTAACTAAATGGGATGATTAGAGGAATAATAATGGGGGTTATTTACCCCGTTTAATTTATAAAGCCGTTCCCTGCTGTTTCTATACACATTATCAGGGCTTTTAGGGCCGTAGAACCCTGCGACCCCTCATACCCAGCAAACATTCTGACCTCCTAGAAAAGAGGGGCATCAGGGGGGAAAGAGGGCATCATGGGAGGAGAGAGGGGCATCTGGGGAGGAAAGAGGGGCATCAAGGGAGGAAAGAGGGGTATCAGGGAAAAAAAGAGGTATCAAGGGAGGAGAAGGTCATCAGGGCAGGATAGAGGGGCATCAAGGGAGGAAAGTGGGGCTACAGGGGAGGAGAGAGGACATCAAGGGAGGAGAGGGTTATCAGGGCAGGATAGAGGGGCATCAAGGAAGTAAAGAGGGGCATAGGGGGGGGGGAAGAGTTAAGGGGAATAAGAGCAAAGGGGTTACTTGGGACCTCAGAGAGACTACCTAACTAAACAAGGATACTGTGTAGCTATGATATGTGTACACAAAGAAGACTTAATGAATAGTTCATTTTCCACCTACATTGTATTACAGAAAAAAGATCTCTGTTAGATATTCGTTATCTGATCCGGAACAAAGGATACTTTCCAGCTCTCATTATTGTCGGTGTTGCTCTTTTTCTTCTAAATCAGCAGAAATGTAAAAGATTGACCCCCCTGTACTGCAGCTTCCAACATTTTTACACCTTTCATTCATCGTCACCGATACATCCCCCATTCATCACACATACATTTTATATATATTACATATATCACATTTTATATATATATATCACATATATCACATTTTATATATATAATATATATATTAATCACATACATATATCACATTTTATATATAATTATCACATATATCACATCACATTATGATATATCACATATATCACATTTTATATATATATATATATATCACATATATCACATTTTATATATATCACATATATCACATTTTTGATTGCAGTTTGGGAAATATCCACATTAAAACTCTGTACAGGAATTAATATTAATAAATAAATATTAATAAAAAACGCGCCTACAGAAGATAAGTCGGGGGCGATGACCCACCTTGTTGTTGTTATTGCGACATACGCAGCTTGTGCAGTAGTCCAAGTCGCAACATCTGCTGACCCCACCGCCGCCTTCGTCATCTTGAGCTCGGGCCGGCTTTATAGAAGGACAGACGGCTAGTAGCGGGATGATGATTATTAACAGCCTCATCGTATGCGAGAGGAGACCCCGGTCCACCGGTACCGCTGGAGTCAACAAGTGACGTCTCAACATCTCAACCTCTTTATAAATACATCACTGTTGAGCAATGACCCCGGGACATGTTTCTTTCATACCAAACCCCATGGTGTCCAACGTAGGGGTTTCATGCAACATATCAATGATACAAAGTTCTAGTAATGACTCAAGATATAGAAACTGAAATATGAAATCCTATACGCTTACCGTAAATGAGGTCAGGTGAGTTATCACCGGCAGGTAAGAGGGAGTTTTCAGTTCCGTCACCGGTTGGTTACGGTTACGCGGTTACGGCAGGCGTTCGCCGGAACAAAAAGCCGGGCCTTTCTTTACGATCAGGAATAAAGCCTCACAAAATGACTCCACATTATTGAAATTAAAGCAGAAGTTCCATTGAATGAACTTCCTATTTACGCACTAGAGATATTTCTTTGGTTCTTTTTTGGGGAGGTCTGGCAAAAAAACACAGAGATAACACTTATATATTTATATTGTAATATATTATGTAATAGTTTTATATATTATTTATATCATGGCGATATTAATGCGTCCTTCGATGGACGATGGATCCAGCAGCTCTCATTCTATCCCAGAAATAATTTTCGTTTTCATTTTGTTTTGTTTTTGCTTTTTTTTTTGTTTATAAACAAACACAGGAAACTCATTAAATAATTCTTGGTTTAAGGACAAAGGTGACCTTGGGGATTTCCAAAGATTTAAATCAGAAGTCACTATGATTCTTGTCTGTCCGGTCTCGGTTGTGTTTTTTTTATAAATATAATTAAAATGGACGTAACGGCTGTTCTGTTGGGAAGAGTTCTCTGTGTTACAGGGCGCGGGAATTTCTATATTACGCAACCTCCAGATCTGGAACACAAAGTTAATGTAGCTCGTTCTATATGATGCTGTATCTGCCTCACATATCACATATATGTTATATAGTCACGTATATATATATATTTTAAAGAGATACACCTGTACTCGGGGCTGTACATTGTGATGAGAGGAAGTGCTACAGTATGACATCATATCTGCAAAGACCTCAGAGATCTAAGTCTCGGAGTCTAGGGTATGATGTCATATCCCAGGGCTACCTGGGTACGTCTAGGGCAGCCCCCATTTCTGACTCGGTGGTATCTTCTTCAGATATAATGATTGACTGAGGCCAAAATCTAAATGCCTGAGCCTTGTTTGGAAATAAGCGCGCTTGGAACATGAATGAGCCCAGGTAGGCACCACCTCCCCCCTTTAAACCCTAAAAAAATGACGCCACACAAATACAAAGTTTAACAATTTTATGAAAGTCGGCTAAAGGATACACTTTGTCCACGGCGCTTTCATTTAGTAAACTTCATTAGCATGAGCAGCCAACCGAGCCAACCCTATATCCCTGTGATGGCTACCGGCGTCCCATGCACGGCAACCCATATCCAACAACCGGTACCATGAGCAGTGTCCTGCACTTAACCCCGAGGCTTGTGCCCCACGAGTCGAGCCTCCTATATAGAGGCGCCACCATGCGTCGTAACCAACCGCCAAACATACAACTATAACCTAAGGGGGGATGGGACAGCGGGGCATTGTCCAGTCCAGCAAACAACACTTTGGGGCATTTTCCTGGGATTGACCCTGATATACCCCTATGCTAACTATGCGCTGCCCCCTGATGAGCCCTAACCAAGCTATATTGGCCCTCTTCTGCCCCACCAGCATTATCTCCCCATAGAGAAGGAGGGCTGCCTGGCGTCAACTCATTCATCGATCCCCTCCGTCCATTGCTTTATCTGCAGGGCTTTTCCACTGCAAAATACCCCTGTCGTGAATCGATAATTCTGTGGAGTCCCGTTCATGCAAATAGTTACTAAAAAAAGTTAATTTCACAAAATCTATAACTGCATCGATCATAAAGAGTTAAAAAAATTCTTCATGCCTCTAAATCCAAGCCTAATATTAATTTATTTATTTGTTTTCTCTTTCTGGGTTGACGTCCGATAAAATCCCAAATCACTTCTGTTTTCCTGACTCCCCCAAAGCTGATCTGAGTAGAAAAAGAAAGGAAAAAAGTTCCTTTTTTTAGGTCTTCGCAGCTGGTGGTGAGTAAAGTCTTGCCGATTCCTGGAAGTTCTCAGTTTAAAAATGATGTCATTCACTGAATCCAAATGAACACGTTTCACAAGAAAAAGGGAGTTTGATTATTAAGCAATTTGCTAATGTTCATGAAATCCATCATTCTCATCATAAATACTTTTGCTGACAGATACTATATTTATTTGTCTCAGATGCTATATGATTGATGATGCAATTTGTTATAGTTATAAATATATAAATATATATATACGGTATGTACAGTTACGGTAAAAGACAGAAGAAGAAGAAGATGCGGAAGCGTAAGTGGTCGGCAGAGAAGGAAGGGAGCAGGACGGAGTGAGTGAGAGTATAATAATAATTATAATAGTAATACACATAATAACACTAATAATATTAATTAATAATAATAATATATAATAATAATAACTACTAATAATAATAACACTAATAAATAATAACACTAATAATACATAAATAATATAATAATAACACTAATAATAATAACACTAATAACAATAATAATAATAATAATAATGTCTAAGCCACAACTTGAATCCCTTATTTTTTTCTGTAACCCATTTGTGGCTTGGTGGATCTCCTCTCCTCCCTGGGGAGGGCTGGCACCTTCTAGCCTGGGGTTAAAGGTAAAACCAATTGGCCCCATTGGCACTTGGACCTCCCCCAGTTACTAACAGACACAGTGGCACACTCACAAACATATACGCACACTCACAAACATATACCCACACTCACAAACATATACCCACACTCACAAACATACACACACTCATGCTGTGCACGCTTACACTAACACACATTAATGAACTCATGCTAACACACAAACACATTTACACACTCATGCTAACACACACTCCCTATAACACATGCACTTATGCAGTCACGCTAACACACATGTATGTATATATATATACCCTTACCTTACCTAACCCTATGCCAACTCATTGATGTATCGTCCAGCCAGAATAAATTAAATTAAAAAAAAACACCAAGGCATTTTTCAAAAAGGATTCGCATCAACCTGCTGGCTGTGCAAAGAATCTCAATGCTTCTCCCCAGTATATAAAGTGAAGTATGTAAAATTAACCCCTTATGGTAAGGTTAAAAAGTATATATTTTTAAAATGTCTCTTGGGACCCAGGGAATCACTCACCTTTCTCTGTTTTGCCTCTTTCCAGCTCAAAATCACATCGATAAGGAGTGAGGGAGAGAACATATAAAAAGATTCCTCTTTTAACCCTAAGAGAGCCATTAAATTGCTTTTTTTACTACATTTTTTGTGGAATATTAAATATAAATATTATTTTACATAGGCAAATATGAGCTGTTATTTTTGCTGAGTTGATTGGAGTTCACTGGAGTCTATTTTATTTATATAATATCTATGACATAACATAGTTTTTTGGGTTTTTTTTGTATTCCTGGAAAATGTCAAGTTGTCCCAAATAATCAGAAGTCAATCATTGAGTGAATAATTGTTTATTGATCTTGATAAATGTGGTGATATGAAGACTTGATGGTGCAGAAAGTGGGATTGCTATAATAACGAATATAAACGTGAATAAAATGCGTGCTAAAGATAAATGCATGATAAAATATCAAAGTAACACCGTGCTAAATGCTAACATGAAAAGAACCAGCATGAACTATGTTCCTTCCATGCCCGAAAAAAAGATACAAGACCCTTCACAAGCTCATTGTCTTTCCTTTCTTTTACGATATCTCCTAATGCCTTTACAAATAGAATTGCACTTTTTCTTTCTTGATGATCTCTTTCTGCGATGAACCTAGGAGTAAAGAGAAAAATATTAAAGCAACAAAGTAGATTATAAATATTGTAACTTCCTGTTATAATGAATACATTAATATTGATAGAATCCACAGTTGTAGATACAAATAAAAAAACAAGAGTGTTACACATATTGACTGGTTGTAAGGGGGGGGATCGGGGAACTTCATTCATTAATGTGTTAATATATTTATGAAATGGATGAAAAAGAAGCAAAAAAAATGTGTCGCATCTTCCTCTTCTTGTTCTCCTTTCTTCTCTTTTCTCGCTTCTTTCTTCGTTCCCATCTCGACATAAACTCCCAGTGAGTGTCTGCCAAAATGTTGGAGCATCCGGTGATGTCCTCTCCCGTGATTGGAGGGTTGGAGTAGAGGACAACACTGGAAGCTCTGCCATTTGCCTTAAGACAACCCTATGTAAACTTCAACCAAAATGGTGGAGCTTCCAATGACATCACCCCCCGACTCGAGGACTGGGAAGAGGATGTCACCGAAAGCTCATCTATTTTGGCAGAAGCTCACCGGAAAGGTTATGTCCACGGAGATGCAGAAAGAAGAGAGAAAACAGAAGATAGAAGAAAGGAGAACAAGAAGATGCAGAGCGAGAAGAAGTGAGACACTGAAGGGGAGCCGCGAGAACATGGAAGCGGAAGTGGTTGGCAGAGAAGTTAGGGAGACATCCAGAGAGCGTGAGAGAGTGAATGAAAATAAGCGTGTGAGAGAGTGAGTAAAAATAAGCGTGTGAGAGAATGAGTAAAAATAAGCGTGTGAGAGAGTGAATGAAAATAAGCGTGTGAGAGAATGAGTAAAAATAAGCGTGTGAGAGAGTGAATGAAAATAAGCGTGTGAGAGAGTGAGAGTAAATGTGGGTGTCAGCTATCGAATTTTGATCCTGAAATTAAGATCTCCCACAAATTACCTCCGAAGCGAATGGGCAGGAAATATAATTAGTTGTCTGAAAACAAGCGGGTCAAAAACGAACAGAAACATTTGTCCGAATAGTTTTCGACCCGTTTGCACGTTACTTGGCCCATGGCGATCTTACCTCAGACACGGCGCTGCAAGCAATGTTGGGTATGGATAGTTTGCCTCCCAGGTAAGTAGAACAAAACTTAACCTCCTAATTTGGGGGAAAAGAAGCAGATAAATGTACATTTTTGATGATTTCTGTTCCACTTAATCATGTTTAATCATTAAACTTCCATATATAGCTTATAATTAACATTGCTGTATTCCCAAACCTTTTCCCAGAAAATATAAGGGAAGGCTAAATTGTCATGTGACTCAATAGCAGATACTAATTGGCTATTACCTTCAAAATCCTCTTTATGTTGTTATTTTGTGATTAAAAGTATTTGATGATTTCCAATCAAATTTCAAAAAACTGTGATGAATTTCTATGCTGGCAAGAACAATGTGATCATGCATGTATACCAGTACTCTTTGCGTCCATGCGCAGCTGGGAAATGTTAGTTATGTATAAAGATGAACCACACAGGTAAATTTGGGCTTAAAAATTGAATTTTTGGCTCCATGGTTGATGGATCCAATATACTCCTTATTAAAAGAACTTCACCCAATGTCATAAGAAATATGATAGAATATTAGAACTACTTCCCATTCTATGATGTCATGCGCATGCTATTAACAATTAATCCCCCCCCCCCAATAAAAATGTCAGAGATAAATCTAAAATCCAAAGCATTTTGGAACAGGGTTTGAAATATTGAGCCGTTTACTTACTCCTTCGGGGTTAAAGCCGCATTCCCCAAGGTTGTAGTTCTCAGATCTGACGCACAAAGTCTCTTGGATTACGAAATCCACCACTTGAAGGTCGTCCTGCACCTGAGAAAGCAGTCCCTACGTTACACACAAGGTTCCATCTCATACCCGTCTCTGATACATTGTAACCCCGGCCGGCGATGCGCTTTACCTGCCGGTATCCGCCGCCCAGATAACCGCTCGCTTTGAACGCATAGTTTACGTTTTCCTTCTCGTTGAAGAATTCTACGGCTTTTTTAATAAATTCGTCGTCGTGGATGTTGATTTCTTGGAGTTCAGCGACAGCGAAGACTATAAATGCCAAAGAGGCGAACAGCGCGACCGCCCGGCGCAGAGCCATCTTCTCTGTGATTAGGCAGAGCGTCTCATGACGGCTCTTTTATCGGTTCTTATATATATATAGAAATATATGATGGGTGTTTCTCATGGTAAGTATGTTATTTATGCTCCGGTGTTTATAGTGGAAACAGAACATCAAGCAATAAAATGTTACAAATTACAAACACCAGGGGAAATATCTTCATTGTTTATACAAGATGAATTTTTTCAACACAAACACAGAAACATAGAATTTGACCTCAGATATTATGTGGAAACCTTAATTAGCCCCTGGTTTGTCCTAAAATAGTCTTATACATGAACCATGCTGGATGATGTGGGAGCCGGGATAGGGGGCCACCTGGTGCATAGGGCCCATCTACGATAAAAGGGGAGACACAAACAGACTCTATTATGATAATGTGATCAGTCACATGACACGGTCTGCCAGTAAGAAGCTCCTTTTCTAGTCACATGTTGCTGTCAGTAAGAGTGGAAGCTGCATGGCTCTCTGGGGTCAGAGTTAATGGATCAGGACCCAGCCGCAGGAGCAGAGATACTCCATAAGTATGAGCTGGGATCCGGCAGTGAGTATCCAGGTGGGGATATCAGGGGACACCGGAGATGTCGGGAAGTTTGTGCCTTTGTGTGTCGCTGTATATTGATGCCCGCGTAGTCTGAATGGAATGGAGGGGTCCTTGACAGGGATGCAGAGC
>VKOC01010316.1:0-11568 GCA_009364415.1 Spea multiplicata
CTCCAGAAATGCCATATACCCCTATATGCCACTCGGGCATTTTGGGGGGTTAAAAGGCATATTATGGGGCAGAGTGGCATATAGAGAGGTATAAGGCATTTCAGGAGGCAGAGTGGCGCATAGAGGGTTAAAAGGCATTTCTGGAGGCAGTGTGGCAGAGTGCTTACAGAAATGCCTTATGCCCCCCATTTAACACCCCTCCCACAAAAAACAAACAAACAAAAAAAAAACTTACCGGTGTTTCTGACTCCCGGTGTATTGTCCGGGCAGCGTGTAGACATAGGCAACTTCCGCTGCAGCCGAAAGGAGGTGAGGTTAGCAGCAGGGGATGTCTGCGTCCATCACACAGACCTTCCCCGGCTGTCAGAGATCAGAGTTCCCCTTACTAGGGAATTTTCTCTGACAGCCGGGAAGCAGACAATCCCCGCTGCCAGCCTCACCTCCTTCCGGTTAGCAGCGGGGGTTGTCTGCGTCCATTGTGCAGACCTTCCCCGGCTGTTAGAGATAATTACCCTGTGAGGGGAACTGTGATCTCTGACAGCCGGGGAAGGTCTGCACGATGGACGCAGACAATCCCCGCTGCTAGCCCCAGCGTTGTGGGGGATTGGGATCTCATAGTCAGACCTATTTGAGGTCTAATTATAAGATGACCCCGATTATAAGACGAGGGGTATTTTTCAGAGCATTTGCTCTGAAAAAAACCTTGTCTTATAATCAAGCAAATATGGTAATAAATTGTTGTTGAGGGGGTGCTACAGGTTAGCCCCCCTGAAAAAAGATTGTTAATATTTCATATTTTAGAGTAGATCTGATGAAAAAAACTGTTGATCTTACCTGGTGGAGGTGAACTTTATGGACTGAAGCCTTTTTTCACCCTACTATAATACACTATACTTGTACTACTTGTGATATGGGAAATGAGCCTCAGTTTAACACTGACACTTGTAACTCTTATTTGACTATTTGTTTATATGACTATGCTTGTAGTCTGTAGGGTTTGTTTTTTACTTTTTGCTCTGGCCAATCTGCATTAACAAGAAGAAGGGACTACTTTTTTCATTTTAGCTACTTCGATCAATAAATTATTCTGTGCCCTCTTAGACATTATTGCTTTGCACGCTTCCTGCTAAAAGAGCACCAAACCAGGTTGTAATCACATCAAAACTGACAAACTAATGGAGAAATTTGTAACTAATATTTGGAGGTTTCTCGTTTGGTTTGTTAGGGGTCCCTTCTTTTCTGAGATTCATTTGAATACATGAATTAGGCAGTAAGTCTAGTAGTTGTTCACTAGACCAGACCTAGGGGCCCACAGAACTACCATACACAGATGTCCATCATGCCCTATGCTGGAATTCTCCACACAACAGAAAGTTTGCAACACCATACTTAGGTATTGAGAATGTTAAAGTGGTATGAGACGGTTCAAAATTACTTTCGCTCCTGGTCAATCCATTACCAACATACTAGGTGTTAATTTACTCTGATGGAGTGGTTTATAAACTGTACAGAGTGCAGGCTCTTTTGTTTGCTTCCTTATCAGGAGCTGATTAGGTAAAGTGATTTGGTTGATATGGGAACCATTAGCAGTAACTCAAAGCTTAATTCCCATTGTAATAGTCCTGTTTTATTGTTTATGCCAGCAGTCTGTGGGAAAAACAGGCAAAAATTGACCTGTGACCTCTGTGTGAGAAAATTATTGAGGGGAGGATATCACTATATGAAGAGAAGGAATTACTATAGAAAGATGTACTGATGGGATGGTGATAGAAAAGCATAAATACGAAGGGGCAGATAAATTATAAAAGTTGTCAGGCCCGATTTACCATGCAAACAAAAGTGACAAAGGGTGTATTCAGTAGGCTTGTCTAAGGGGGTAGGGGATCAGTTCTTTGAACAGGGCTCATCAGCACATGTGGCCACATGGTCACATAATGCAATGTTAAGTGACCCTGTGGTAATAGTGTGGCTGTGTGTAAGCAGCTAGAAAAAGGGCTCCAGTGAAGGCAAGGCTGTGGAAAAGGTGTGATTTGTGTGATAGAGTGAGCATTAGTGTGTGTGACATGCATGAGTGTGCATGTTTCAGTGTGTGTGAGCATGAGGGTGTTTGTGTTATTGTGAATGTGTGGGTGTGTGCTAGGATGAGTGTGTATGTGTAAGTGCATGTTAGCATGAGTGTGTAGGTGTCCATGTCAGTATGATGACCTTACCCTGTCTCGCATGTGACGTAATTGCAGTGGACGCGGAAGCTTTCCTTTTTTAAATGCCTTCTTCTGACAGTGCCATGCTACAGAGGTTATGTGATGATGATTCTCTTCCTGCTTCACTATTTAACGTCCCGGAGACTCCTATAACATTCCCTTTTTTGGTGCCTTCCTGATTTATCTATGCTACTGCTCTGATTTCCTGACCCTGCTTCATTTTATCACATTGCCGTTCTTGTATCTAGGTTTCCATAAACTCTACTATATGTTTTATGAATCAGACAAGTAAGGCTGGTATGAATGTGTGTTAGCATTATTGAACACATGTAAGTGTGTGTTAACATGAGTGTGTATGATTCTGGGGGTTCCGGGAGGGCAAAAGGGACACTCCACTTTCCTGCCCCGGGGCAAGAAGGTGCCATCCCTCCTCTAGGTCTATTTGCTAAAGAGTGACTGTTTGCGGCTAGCTAGTTGTCAAGTTTTAAAGGTAGAGTCACATTATTTGGCCAAAATATTCCAAATTGCACATTTATTAAACTTGACTATGACGTCACACACAGTGTGTTGGATTTCCTCATTGTCGATGCAACTGTGATGTAGAGGGAAGATAAAGAGTGCTTTGAACTGTGGCATGCTAAAGATGACTATTGCCTCAATTTGGGTGGCTGTAGCGAGCATTTAAAGGTTATCCAAAGTGAATATCATGTCCAATCTAGATGATGAGCTATGTGCTCCAGATTTATGTGTGTATTCTGTTTTGGCTGGGTGCATGACACGCCATGGGTCTGTTAGGAGTAGTGAATGCATGAAGAGATGTATACCTTCCATGTTGGTGAATGTGGGTCATCTGTCTCATATTGTGCAGTCCTGTTCTGTTTTGAACATTTACAAATGGTATCCATACATGACAAATGGTAATGCTTCTTATCTCTTCTGATGTTTTTAGACTACAAACAAACGGGTCTTGTCACGGTAACCCTCTGAGGCTGAGGACACATGGGGGTAGGTTTGGGTTTCTCCCCTCTTATGTCTATGTCTCCTGTTATGTGTTAAGCATAACAGGGACTGGAGAGGCAGGCAAGGAGTCCCAGGAATCCATCACTGCCCCTTTTCCAACCTCAAACCTACCCCCATGTTTAATCAGCCTCAGGGGCTTACTGTAGCATAGAGATGAAGCTTAACAAATCTTAAATTGTTTCTGTGGCTCTGATCATCATCAGGTTTTCTGTAAGTGAGAATTGCTAGTGAGTAGAAATTTCACTTTCCTTTTTTGATGTGATCCTTTGACCAAGTGTTGTAATTCTGTTTTTGTTTACTGCAACTTGTTGCACCATACTTGTCAGTATAAATTTCATATCTTGAAAATGTTGATCCAGGATTGGCAGCATGATTTCCTAAATGCCATCTCCTTCAAGTGTTCTCGGAAGAGAACTGTTTTTGGGGGATAAGGATAGAGACCTAATGCTTGTAACAGGGTAACAATTTTAGCTGCACTTCTCTTTTTTTTGTTGATTTTTTAAAACTGTTGTGAAGATATTTCATATACAAATTAAAGTTAAATTGTTAACACTGTACTAAACATACCATTTTATCTTATATAAAAGATGTTTCCCAATCCCCACTAACACTGCCCAAGTCCAGCAATCTAGGCAGTTTGATAACACTAGTCAACAAGCTCAGAGCACCATCAGATTAACTTAGCAAACATTTTCACAGAATACGTAAGTGACCATTATTGTTATTAAATGATCATCCAGGGAAAAACATCTATAACATCACAGGAGAGGACCTTCATCACAATTTTGTTAAATTCTTAAGGTTACATGAAGGAGATAGCAAAGTGTCAGAGTGATACTACATGGCCTGTATGATACAAATCCTTTTGGTGGACCTGGACTTGGTATGGGCAGTGTAAAGGTCATGCATGTCCACTGTTTATTTGGATAGAGATGTCTGCACCATCATGAAGAGGGGGGAATGCAGTTCATGCCCTATCCTAAAAGTAAATGGAATGGATCTTTAATTTAAAAACCTTTGAAAGGATAGGATTAAATACAGATTTAGATATTTCATCATTCATATATTCTTTTTTCCCCCACATCTTTTTACATTTATAAACTATTGAGCTTACACATTCTTAATAGCAACGAAACATTATATGACATATAGTTACTATTAGCAATTACACACTATAAACTTACCGTATTGGCTCAATTATAAGACAACAGCAGCAGAGGTTGTTCGTGCATATCGCGCAGACAACCTCCGTTGCTGCTGGCACTTTTCTCAAGGGCTTCTATGATGGAGCACCGGAATGTCACATCACACTGACGCTCCGTCATAGAAGCCCCCAGGCGAAGTGCCGGCAGCAGTGGAGGATCCAGGTCCCCTGCAGCGCTGCGGATCTGGGTCTTAGTCTTATAGTCAGACCTCTATTTGAGGTCTGATTATAAGACAACCTCAATTATAAGTCAAGGGGTATTTTTCAGTTCAACATGGCACCTCATGGCAAAGAACTCTCTCTAAAGATGCAACAATTGGATGGCCTAGGCTATAAGAAAATTGCCAAGACCCTGAAACTGAGCTGCAGCATGGTGGGCAAGACCATACAGCAGTTTCACAGGACAGGTTCCACTCAGAACAGGCCTTGCAATGGTTGACCAAAGAAGTTCAGTGCTCATGCTCAGCATCATATCTAGAGGTTGTCTTTGGGAAGTAGAAGTATGAGTGTTGCCAGCATTGCTGCAGAGGTTGAAGGGGTGGGGGGGGTCAGCCTGTCAGTGCTCAGACCATACGCCACACACTGCATCAATTTGGTCTGCATGGCTGTCATCACAGAAGAAAGCCCGCAAACAGTTTGCTGAAGACAAGCAGACTAAGGACATGGATGACTGGAACAATGCCCTGTGGTCCGATGAGACCAAGATAAACTTATTTGGTTCAGATGGGGTCAAGCGTGTGTGGCGGTAACCAGGTGAGGAGTGTGTCTTGCCTACAGTCAAGCATGGTGGTGGGAGTGTCATGGTCTGGGCCTGCATGAGTGCTGCCGGCACTGGGATGCTACAATTCATTGAGGGAACCATGAATGCCAACATGTGCTGTGACATACTGAAGCAGAGTTCGGAGACTGGGCCTCAGGGTAGTATTCCAACATGATAACGAGCCCAAACACACCTCCAAGACAACCATTGCCTTGCTAAGGAAGCTGAGGGTAAAGGTGATGGAGTGACCAAGCATGTCTCCAGACCTAAACCCTATTGAGCATCTGTGGGGCATCCTCAAGCCGAAGGTGGGAGAGCGCAAGATCTCTAACATCCACCAACTCCAGTAGCAACCTGTGAAGCTCTGGTGAACTCCATGCCAGGGGCGGGCTGGGCAGGGGGCAATTGCCGCCCTGAATCTAAGTGAAATGGCCGTGTGGCGAATTAGGCCGTGCCAGACCCATCTTTAATGCGGGGCAAAAGCCTGCAGCACCCGGGGTGGGCCGGCCAGTCGTGGGCCGACACACAAAAATGCCATT
This sequence comes from Spea multiplicata, assembly GCA_009364415.1. Classification (NCBI taxonomy): domain Eukaryota; kingdom Metazoa; phylum Chordata; class Amphibia; order Anura; family Pelobatidae; genus Spea; species Spea multiplicata. The sequence goes on from VKOC01010316.1 coordinate 5,725, forward strand.
GCAGCCGATGCGGCTGCTAGTTTTAAAGCGGCCATAAGACACGCCGGCTGCTTTAAAATCATTAAGCGGCCGGTGTGCCTGCACTATGGCACTCAGTGAGGCTCTTCTTCTCGCCCCTTTGAAGACACTCAAGGGGGTGGGCTCACACGGAACAGCTGCTCGTGACAGGGAGAAGAGTACGTTGGAGGAGAGCAGTCTGCAGGGAAGGAAGGCAGCAAAAAAGTAAGTATTAAAAGAAAAAAAAAGCTTGGGTGATAGGTGGAAGGGGACCCATATTCAAAGGGACAACAATTTAATAGAAAAAGGGGGTGGCTGGGTGGTATAAATACACAACAGGGTGGTTGGGGCATCTTATAAATCAATACACAAGGGTACATTAACCAGTACAAAATGGGGCATCAATATTCAAGGGAGGGGGGCTGGCTTGGGACATCACATAAATCAATACACAAGGGTGTTAAGGCATAAAAACACAAATCTACACGATTTACAGTCCATTGTTGAGAGAAGAGACGCTGAAAACACATCAAGGCTTCTATTGCCGGCGTCTCTATGAAGCTTTTTCAACACGCATATTTGCGTCTGCTCTTGATCATCTTTTGACCTGGTTGAACATCCATGGAGAGATTACATATTTACACATATAAGTATACTATTATTGATTATTAAAACTTATGGTGATTTGATATATATTAAGCATTTATAAGCTCACCTACTCTCACTTTATTTTCTATTTATTCTATTTATTTTGGGGTAATTTAAGGGAGATTACCCTGAGTATTGGTTTGAAGCTCTTCACAGTTTTTCTAGCGCTTTTATTTCATTGTTTCTAAATATGGAGAAAGAACTGTGTTGGTCAACAAACTTATCCAATAATAAATATCAGAAATATACAAATTGTCTTAACAAACTAAATGCTAATTAAATATGGATAAGTAATTAAGGATATCTAACCATCTTAATCAAAGTTTTATAACCATAATACCCTGCCTCAATTTTGCGAGTGAAACTGTATGTGTGGTCACCTGGGGTCTTCAAAGCCAACAACATCATGGAGCAGATTCCAGGGCTCCCTGATGCCACAGACTGTTTGGACTAATGTGGCATAAAGTAGGTTGACCAATAGACACAAGGACATTGCATGGTTGGCCATCCAGGTAGACCTCTCACAGATACAGACATGGCCCACAGGGCATCATAGCAGAGGAGACTTCACCACATTTGTTGTTTTGCACAGGTTTTGCTGGGATCCCTATAAATTAACTCACATATTCTATAGAGAGGAGGTTCCTCTCCTACCACTCCAGGAACTTGCACAGTTGGTGCCATTAAAGAAGCTGTGTGTTAAGTTGTGTTAAAAACTCTGTGGTTTGCTAGGAACTGACTGGTCATGGGCAGTGAATAGAACACTGTCTGAGATTGTTGCAGGGTATTCTTCACCTTGCTTAAAGACTAACCTCTACACCACCTCTCATCTGATCCCTTCAATAGTTGTCACCCCTGCCACAATACCACTGTGTCAATGGAACTGTCTCCTTTCTTTTAACTGCTTTGTTGTCTGTTGCTTCTTTATAATATGTTACAGACTAATGTGTAAACAATTGTTGGTGCAATGCTGCATAACTCACTGTGTTCTTACAAATGTATGAGCGTTTATAAAGTTAAAGATGTTAACTGCACAAATGATTTACCTGTATATACATGGTGAAGCTGTCAATATTTTTGTTCTGTGTTGTGTTCTGTGTTCTGGCTGAACGCTGTACAACATCTGATCTGCTGCTGAGTAGCAGACCTGGTGAGTATGGTGTGCTGTAGGATAGCCACTCTGAGCCTGCCTGGAGTGATACCTACTGCACCCTCATTGATGAAGCCCATTAAGGCTATAACATATATCTGGGACTGTTGGTTCCCTGATGCGTATGTAATGTCTCACATTTTAGTTCTATATTTTTTATGGGGAAAATGAGTCCAACATGCTAATGGAGAGGTTTCCTTTCCATAGAGTGTCATGTTTTAGCATAAGTATGCTAAAACGTGACACTCTATGAGCAAAGTCATTGTAGAACAGGCAAATCACGCCCTGTCTGTTCCCAGCTGAACTACTATACTACTAGCTAAACAGCTCATTCTGTCTGAAAAATAGACTACTGAATACTCAATTTTCTATGTCCATTTTACTTATTAAATAGGTAATGATTTACAACAATTTAGGGATGACTGAACCCTAACCAAACAAAGAACTGAACATAGAAATCCAAGATCAATCTGTGATGAGATTACAAAATCAGAACATTAGATATATTGGCACTTTTTTACTCAGCATTTTAGAATTAAGTAATAAGAAATATCCCAGGAAATATCTGATCCCTGATCCCATTCTTAAATTGATTCTACCTGATGAACCAGCTTTTACATTAAGGAGAGCAATAAATATTAGTGGTTTCTTGGCTCATAGCTGGTCATGGTAAAACCCACGTGTACATTGCATTATACTCCAATAAAATGATTTAACATGTGTGGACATTGCAGGGCATGCTGGTATACGACCAACAGAACCATTCTGAAATCATGTACATTTCATGTAAGATCTTTTAACTATGCTATCAGCTGCTAGTATTTGATACATTAGCTGAGAAACAACCAAATGAGAAAAAGAGAGATACATTGACTTCATAATGCATAAATCCGACACAGGGGCGTAACTAGAAACCACAGGGCCCTGGTGCGAAAATTGCCCGCCCCCCCCAACAGCTGGTGTGTGCCATCATTGCCCTCAAACAACTTTTCTGTGCCTTCTTTTCCCCTTGTCCCCCCAACATACACTCTGGCACACATAGGTAAACACATTTACACAAATTACACACACTTACTCATACTAACACATACGTACACATTCATTTTAACACACACTGCATTTCATCCTGCTTACACATTCATGCTCACACACAAACGCCTACACATCCTTGCTCACATACACACAAAAGTACACATCCATCCTCACAAACACAAGTATACATCCATGCTCACATTTATTTTTTTTTTTATACATACATACATACATATATATATATAACAAACAACCAACCCCCGCCCCCACTTACCTCTCCTGCAGCTTGCTTTCCTGCGGCTTGCACCCTCAATTTCACCACGGGGTCACGTGGCGTAATGTGACCCTGACACTCTCCTGTCTCCCTGTGCCAGTTCAACATAGTTTAGAAAGGGCCCTTTCTAGACTATTTTGAATCGGTACGAGGAGGCAGGAACATGGGGTTGCATGGGTCGCACTGGGCCCCCAGAGACAAGGGCCCTGTGGCAGTTGCGACCCCTGTAGTTCCGCTAGTGATGACACACCAAACAATTCCATGCTGCAGGCAGGGCCGGCCTTTGGGGTGTGCGACCTGTGCGACCGCACAGGGCGCCACACTCCAGGGGCGTGCCGCCGCGGGGTCCGCCGCCCCCTCTGGACCTAGATTAAAACATCGTTTTTTTGGTTGTTGTTTTTTAACTTTATTTAAAATCCTCCATGTTATATATTGTTTTTTTAACTTTGTTTAACATGGAGGATGTTAAATAAAGTTAAAACAAACAAAAAAAACCCCCAATGTTTACATTTATGACCTGGGCAGCGGCGCCGAGCGGTTGCTCGTGAAGTTCTCAGCAACCGCTCGACGCCCCTTACTCTCCGTGACTCCGTTGCGGTGCCGGTGTTTCATGCTGAGCGCCGGACTATTCCGGCGCTCAACATGAGATGCCGGCAGGACTCCTCAAGGTAAGTTTGAAGGCGGCAGCGGGGGCGTAGTTTGAAAGGGCAGACGGGGGGTAGTTGTGAAGCGGCACGAGGGGGTACTGATGGGGCGCGGCCGCCAGAGGAGTAGTTCGCACAGGGCGCCAGAACACCTAAGGCCGGTTCTGGCTGCAGGGAACCTGGATCCTCCTCTCTGGCAGCGGGTGAACATGTGCACACTGCGCGCAGACGACCTCTGCTGCTACCTGTCACTGGCGTGACTGACCTTCCGTTGCTCAGTCATAGAAGCCCTGGTGGAAGTCCCAAGTACCAGCGAAGTTTGTCTGCACGCATCACGCAGACGTCTACTCGCTGCCACCCACTAGACACCAGGGAGTCAGGAGCACAGGGGACAAGTCTAGGGATGCATCAGTAAGTCAGGGGGTATAAGGCCCATCAGGAATAAAGGGAATGCTCCTAATTTCAACTTGTTACCTGTATAAAAGACATCTGTCCACAGAAGCAATCAATCAATCATTCAGAAGTCCATTATAGACTGATCATGTCTTTGTCAGAGGGCAAACGTACAAAATCAGCAGGGGAGAAAATATTTTTTCCTTCATTGTATTTATATTACTCATTTAGTCATCCCACCCACACTATTTCACCTCTACTTAAGCTACATTTAAGTTTGTTTTGTTTTTTTGCCTTCTTTTGGATCAAGAGTGGGAAGGTTAGGTAGAAGGGTTGAACTTGATGGACTTAGGTCTTTTTTCAACCTTATGTAGTATGTAACTATGACCTGGTCAGGACGTAAATGCTGCCTTACATCCATGTTACTATGATGAGCCTACTGGATACAAAAAGGCTTAGATCTATGCCAAATTTGTACTTTTCCTTTAAGTTTTTTTCCCATGGCATAAGAGTGTTTTGGTTATTCTGCAAAAACAATTCAGCAATTTAGCCTTGGTGACAATTTTCCTCTCCTTGTTTTTATCTAACTGTTAAGAACGATTTTTGAGGTGGTGATACGCGGGTATATAATACATTCAATATATTTATAATATATATGCATATGAGCTTTAATAGGCATTTTATTAATTCTCTGCTTGAAAATTGGGTTTTGGGATCACAACAAGATAGAGATCTGCAAAATGATGAAGTTTTAGTACTTCAAATATAATACGGTTATTGGGGATATAACATTTAGATTTGGTAACTTTTCTCTTAGGGTGGAGAATAATTTCTTCTTAAGACATTACATGGAAGGAAAGGTGTGAACCCATCACAATTAGCGCCCAATGTGGGGCTTGAGAATTCTAATTTTTTTTTATTACCCAGATATTTCATACCCTTATACTCTTACACGTAAGGGAATGTACTTTCAATATCATGGCTATTAATTTTGCTTATATACAGCATGTACGCAGATTACACGGTAGAGATCTCCAAAATGAGGATGTTTTAGTACTTGAAATACAAAATGGTCCTTGGAGATCAGGAGCTAGCTACTGCTTAATTCATATATTGTTGTTAGGACCAAATGGAGTTGCTTTGCTAACTCCTACATTTCAGTTTGAGGATGTGGATTTTAACTATGCACACTATTGTAATCCTGGTTTAAGATGAATGTCAGGTTGTATTAGGAAGGGCTCCTGTAATACCCAATAGTATCCGCAGACATTGACCATACGTCCTGGGAGGGAGGTGGGGTACACCCCGTTCTCAACTATATTCACCAGTCAGAAGGGAGGTATTACTTCCACTGGTAGCGAATCCTCAGTTAGAGAGAGAACAGTTATTATGAGAACGCAATCTAGTCACTTCCACTTTGGAGCAAATAGTAAGGAGAGGAGCTTTGAACATACCGTATTTGCTCTGAAAAATACCCCTCGTCTTATAATCGGGGTCGTCTTCTAATCAGACCCCCAAAAAAATGTCTGCTGGGACCACGCTGCTTACCGGTCGCGAGCAGCGTCTCTTCTGTTAGAAGCAGGAAGACAGGAAGCTTGTAGCTTCCTCACAGAGCTCTATCTCCCCCCTCCTTCCTCTGGGGGCGGAGCCAGAGAAGTTGCTCGCACAGCCGGTCCCCTGCAGAAGTCTTCGAGTGAGAGATCTGC
>VKOC01010317.1:0-12030 GCA_009364415.1 Spea multiplicata
GTTGCCGGCCCCCCGGCCTCGTTACCCGGGCCGGCTGAGGGGTCCGCGTGGAAGGATCAGGCAGCCCTTCTGTCCCGAGGGGATTCGCTATCTCACTGCACCAAACATGCAGCAGTGACGGGGAGGAGAGGCTGCCACGCGCCATCCGCCTGCCCTCCCTGCTGCATCCGTCCTTCCCCACTCCCCAGCCTCACGCTCCTCTCCTCCTTATCTCCTTCCATCTCTATCTCCTCTCCTCCTCTCCCTCTCTCCTCTCCTTCTCTCCTCTCCTTCTCTCCTCTCCTTCTCTCTTATTCCTTCTCTCTCCCCATCTCTCTTTGGATTCGCCGTCCCGAGCCACGCTCCGTCTGTCCGTCCCTCTCTCCATGTCTGTCCGTCCGTCACTTGCCCTCCTCGGGTATACTTTGCTTCCGTGATGCCTCTCTGACATCGGGTGCATTAAGGACGCCTCTCTCCCTCCACCTCACCCCCCTCCCTCCCATCGCAGACTCAGCCCAAGTTGCCCCGGCCCCCGCGGCCCCCTTAACGATGGGCATCCCGTGTCTCACTTTGGTCTGTGCCCCCCGCAGCTGGATGTTTGGATCCACGAGAAGACGCTGATGGCGCGGGATAACTCGCGGGACCTGGCCCAGCGACCGCACAAGAAATGGCTGAAGCATCAGGAGTTTATGGCTGAACTTTCCCAGAACAAGAGCTGGCTGGAGAAGATCGAGAAGGTGAGGCCGACCGCCACGTTATTTTATACCCACGGGGCGGAGCCTCGCCCGCAAAGCTGGCACTCTACATAGAAAGGTGGGGAACAGAGAGAAGTGAGAAGGCTGCACAGCCTCGGCGGGGGGCTGACATTAAAGTAGGGAGACCCCGGCAGCCCGAGACCCCGGCAGGCAAGAAAATCCGCCGGGTAGTGATGCCGCCGGGTGGGAATGCCGCCGGGTAGTGATGCCGCCGGGTGGGAATGCCGCCGGGTAGTGATGCCGCCGGGTGGGAATGCCGCCGGGTAGTGATGCCGCCGGGTGGGAATGCCGCCGGGTAGTGATGCCGCCGGGTGGGAATGCCGCCGGGTAGTGATGCCGCCGGGTAGTGATGCCGCCGGGTAGTGATGCCGCTGGGTGGGAATGCCGCCGATGTACCTCGAGTCGCACGTTTTGACCCCCGCTCTGTTTGCAGCATCAGCCGGAAGGAGCCGCAGAGCTCGTTATTGCAAATTGAAGCGTCAGCTTTTCGGGAGAGTTACCGGTCGCTGCTGCAGAAGGCTTTACACAAATCCCCCGACCCCGAGCGAACGCGGCTGATACACGGACGGGGATTACCCCGGGTCCCACTTAAAATCACTGTTAACCCTGTGAGTGCTGGAGTGCCCTCCCAGCGTGCAGCGAGGTGGAGGGTTAATAAAACAGGAAAGTGACCCCCGTGCCCTCGCGGTGTTGGCCGGGGTTACAGCCTCGTCATTATTTCCTGGAGACAGGGAGAGGAGCACAAAATGGAACCATTAATGGTTTAAGGCAGGTTGCCCAGGGGCAAGTGATGATTACATTACAGGGCAGGAATGGGAGCCTCCTGTCAGTGGTATAGACTGGGAGCCTCCTGTCACTGGTATAGACTGGGAGCCTCCTGTACTGGTATAGACTGGGAGCCTCCTGTCACTGGTATAGACTGGGAGCCTGGAAGACCGGCTGCGGCCCGTGGTTTGGGCTCCCTGGCATAGCGTGAACCGGCTTATCTCAGCTTCCCAGCGTCGGCCAACATGAAATCCTAATTAATTCATCCATTTTCTCGTCAGAAAAAATAACCGGGTCAAAGATGGCTGCGGGAGACCAGAACGAGGTCTTTCTTTTTTAAATGGTGCTGGCGGTGATTAACCCTGTGAGGTGGGAACGTCGTGCAGGAATCGCTGAGTGGGAGACGCGGGGTGTCAGTGAGGACCCAGATAATGGGGGGGGTCCTGTAATGTGTATAAAACACACAAAAAATAACAAAACAGGTAAAGAAGTTATCTTTAAGATGTCCTCTTGGATACAATGTATCCAGTGAGTGACCCGGATTTAGGAACGGACTCTACAGCCCAACCCAACCCAACGAGTTCCTGGAGGCCATCTTACTATCTCCAAATACTTTGTTACTTCCAAGAGTCTGCCCAAGGGCCAGAAGTCCCCCACCGTGGGATAATACTCCAGAGGACGGGCGATGACATTAAGCACGCTCTCTCCCCAACACTCCACCTTCACTACTATCGCGACGTTGATGTCATATTTGAGGAATGAAGGGCTTGATACGTTGTAGCAGCAAACATTCATAGAGTAAGATGTAGAGCAGGGATCTCCAAACTCGGCCCTCCAGCTGCTGCAGGACTACATCTCCCATCCTCAGCCAGCCCCTTAGCTGAAGGAGCATTATGGGAGATGTAGTCCTGCAGCAGCTGGAGGGCCGAGTTTGGAGATCCCTGATGTAGAGCGACGCGCACTCTCACCACCTCAGATGGTTCCTCTACATCTTCTCCCACGAAGACCGGCCATTACAAAGTATCTTCTTTGGGACCATCAGGGTCATTAGTGGACGGGTCTCCTGGTGCCGAGCAGTGGACAGCGTTCTAGTGACCCGCGGACCTCGGCTTCTAGGTGTTTGCTTTTTTTTTCCAGGAAGGCCGCCAGCTGATCCAGGAGAAACCCGAGCTGGCAGGAGTCGTGACGAAGAAGCTGGAGGAGATCCGCCACGTGTGGACGGAACTGGAGTCCACTACGCAAGCCAAGGCCCAGCAGCTCTTCCAGGCTAATAAAGCGGACCAGGTGGTTCAGAACTACTCCGAGCTGGGCAAGAGGCTCTTCAAACTAGAGGAGCAACTACAGCCGGTGGAACCGGTGGTCCCCGGCGTCTCCACCGTCAACACGCAGCTGAAAAGGCTTGAGGTGGGTCCCGCGGGTCCTTGCTTCCCTTATCGTTGTCTTGGTCGGGTCTTGTCATCGTTAAGCTCCGTTGGGCTCTCGTATCAAGCTGTCTCTGTAAGTGACGTTGTCGTCTCTCCTGTCTCGGGGCGTCCCCCACCGGCCCGATTTTTAAAGTGGACCTCTCTCGTGGAAAAATGACCCTACACGTTACCGTTATATACCCACCCGATACGTATACGGCGGGAGCAGCCAACTTATCTCCCTGTTCTCAGTATCTGCAGGATTATTCCTCCCCATTACATGGATCCCCCCTATTGTTAAGTTACTGAATGCTGCTGATTGATTCTTCTAAATGACTTAATTACTGGCATCTGCCATCGGAATTCCGGAACACTGTGTGTTCTTACACGGCTGCCCGTTAATCCGCTGTTAGGTGGCAGGTTCTAGATACATTTTGTGACCATACTGCGCATGTTCAGCCATTGACGCGACATCATTACCTGTTATTATTGGTTAAAAGCACTGTCCAGGTGCTGGCTGAGGGTACTCGGGAAAGCCCTGGGGGTCCACGTTGGATATCGACGGTCGGGCACCCGTCCCGTTCGGGGGGCTCCCTTTCCATACATTACCTGCACCTCGTTCACCCGGGGTAAGGAGGGGGGGAGCCGGGCAGGGGGTACTCGGTACAGCTGTATGATTCCTCTGTGCTTCGTCACCCGACAATGATCCATTCTCCCCTTTTAACAGCATGACGCCGCTAGCGCCCGAACATCCATCCCAACATCACAAAGCAGTTTGTATCACAGCCCAAACTGCGTGCCTGCGCAAGGGTACAGTAGTTTCTCTCTGTGTGTCTGTGTCCGACCATCTCTCATTTCCACGTTCCTCCTTCACGGCGTTCTGTCGCTCGTCTCCTCGGCTGTGCGTCTCGTTCCGTCTCTCCGGGGGGGGGGACATTTAAACCTTGTTTACGTCAGTATATATTATATATCGCACCCAATTACTTATCCCCCACCACTAAAAGCTTTTTGCTTGTGGGGTGGTCTTTTATTGGCCACGGTATGCAGGATGGGGTCTTATCTTAATCTTAAAATTCTATGATGTCATTATCTATGGTATTACCTGCATTAACTCGCTTGAGGGGACCCCTAAAGCTTCACCCCCCCAACCGTAGAAGTGCATTTAAAGCTGCTAATGACTTGGGGGTAAATGAAGCCTCGGTGATGAGTGGCCCCTCTGTTTACCCCGTCCAGTCCTTCTTCAGAACCGTACAGAGCGCCGGTGGTCTAAACTTCCACGAGTCTTTGCCGACGCTGGGTTAAATAACTGGGGCACGATCACCTTAACACGTCACATGCCATCTTCCCACCGATCGCCGGCCCCGCTTACCCCGCCGTTGCAGACGTAAACAAATTTAAATGAACTCTTCCCGTCCAGTGCTCCTCGTTGCGCTCGTCAGAGAAACAGACTCGTTCTCCTCAAACTGGGCATCTAATATTTCCACAAAGTCCTCAAAATGTTGTTTTTTTTTTTCTTGTGTTCTTCCATATTGTGCCAACCAGCAGAAAAACAAACCCCACCACCCTTACCAAGAGACCGCTGGCTGAGAGTGATTTGGGGAGAAATAATGGGTTTTAGGTCATTACCCGACCTGTAGCTTCAGTGTATTAGGCATGGAACGGCCCAGGGCCAGTCACCTTAATGGCTTAGATTTGGCTTTGTTCCCCCCGGTGCAGACGATGGAATCCCAGATGGAGGAATGGTACGAAGAAGTGGGGATGCTGGAAGCCCAGATAGCCTCGTTTCCCCTGGACCCGGCCAGTAAGGAGGCCGTGGAAGAGAAGCAGAACGAGGTCGGCACCAGGATCGTGCGGCTCATCGAGCCTCTGAAGGAGAGGAGACGGATTCTCCTGGCTTCCAAGGAGGTCCATCAGGTCAGCCGGGAACTGGAGGACGAAATTGTGAGTATGGAACAAATGTCGTGGAAGTAAAAACATTTCTTTAAGAGGGCACCCACCCAACGTCATGTAGACCCAGCCTTTATTGTAGAGGAGACCCCTCCAAACCCAACCGGGCCAAGCATTTATTGTAGAGGAGACCCCTCCAAACCCAACCGGGCCAAGCATTTATTGTAGAGGAGACCCCTCCAAACCCAACCGGGCCAAGCATTTATTGTAGAGGAGACCCCTCCAAACCCAACCGGGCCAAGCATTTATTGTAGAGGAGACCCATTCTCTATGAAGAAGGCTCGTTGGATACGTTGTGATCGTTTGACGGCTGTCGTCGGCTGGTGGCTCAGGGTCTGTCTAACTGGTGTGATTTTCTGTGATTTGTGGCAGTCCTGGGTACAGGAGCGGCTCCCTCTCGCCACCTCTAAGGAGCATGGAAGCAACTTGCAGACGGTCCAGCAGCTTATCAAGAAGAACCAGGTGAAGATTCTGGCATGAAGTCACTCGGCCAGCTGGCCATAGATATCTAGACGGGGCTGAAAATCTGTCATCTTGGTTGACTTTAGGTTAATATATATTGTTTAGGGGAGTGTAATACAGAGTTGAATGGTTTGTGCCGGCTGTCTGGTTGGCTACGGCTCAGGGGCTTCTCCAGGCTCAGAACGTTCCGTTTATTGGCTTTTTTTTCCATCAGAACCTGCGCCGGGAAATCCAGGTCCATTCTCCTCGAGTGGATGACCTTCTGGAACGCTCAGGGGCCATCGCCAGCATCAGGAGTCCCGAGGTGGAGGGCGTTAGGCTGGGGCACGAGAACCTGCGGGAGATTTGGGACGCGCTGCGCGAGGAGACGGATCGGAGGCAGCAGCTGCTGGATATCGGCTACCAGGTCCATCAGTACTTCTTCGACGTAGGAGAGGTGGAGACGTGGCTGAGCGAACAGGAGCTTCTGATGATGAACGACGAAAAGGGAAAGGTGAGAAGCCGAAATCCAGACGGTGGCACCTCGCTCGCCTCGCTCACACCTTTAAGTAGCCACTCGCCCTGCGGGATTACGGGAGAAACTCCAGCTTGTACTGCTTTAATAATTAAAGAGGGCTTCACCCATGGCAACCACCAAATTCCTTACATTACAAGGACCGTGTTAGGTGTGGATGAGATCGGGCAGGCGGCTCATTTGTTATCAAACTTTGTCCCCCATTATATCAGGACGAGCAAAGCACCCTCCAGCTCCTAAAGAAGCACCTGATGTTAGAACAGACCATCGAGAACTACGAGGAGACCATCGGCCAGCTGTCCAGGCAGTGCCGGACGCTACTAGACCTGGGCCACCCAGACAGGTGAGAAGGAGAAATCCTACATCGGCACTAAACCCGCATCCCCTGCGCGGACCGACGCGCTTCACGCCTTTTTTTTATCTGTGTTGCATTTTTTTATTGCTGGATTTAATTCCAAACGGCCCCGTTACGATAAAACACTGGGGCGTATATTCCCTAAACGGCAATTTGATATCCGCCGAGCGTGCACTCAAATGCGTCTGGCCACGGCAGCTGTAGGTAGCGCAACCCAGCGTGGCCGGGGACCGCGAGCTGTCCTGGGCGGGGGGGGGAACGGCGACCCAAATGAAAAACGGCCTTCAGAGGCTTTGATGATAATGTCGCGCGACGTCGCTAGCTTGCAGCGAGGTTGCTGTTTGCGCGTCTCCCATGCACCGAGCGCCTGACTAATGCACTGACTACTGTCCTTGCATAGCGAGCAGATAAGTAGGCGTCAGTCTCAGATTGATCGGCTCTACGTGTCTCTGAAGGACCTGGTGGAGGAGCGGAAGGCGCGTCTGGAGCAGCAGTATTGGCTCTTCCAGCTAAGCCGAGAGGTAGATGAGTTGGAGCAGTGGATCGCAGAGAAGGAGGTGGTGGCCGGATCTCCGGAGCTTGGCCAAGACTATGAACACGTCACGGTGAGTCGGGCAACGCGTCATGGCGGGTCATGGCGGGCTATGGCGGTAGGCGACCGCGGAAGAAGGACGAGGACGTTTATTGGTTTCTCCCCCTCTTGCAGCTTCTCCAGGAGAAGTTCACGGAGTTCGCCAGCGAGACGGGCAGCATCGGCCACGAACGGATTTCCGCCGTCAACCAGATGGTGGACGAGCTCATCGACTACGGCCACGCGGACGCCGCCACCATCGCCGAGTGGAAGGACGGGGTCAACGAGGCTTGGGCCGACCTGCTGGAGCTGATGGAGACTCGATCGCAGCTGCTGTCCGCCTCCCACGAGCTCCACAAATTCTTTAACGACTGCAAAGACGTCCTGTCCCAGGTGGAGGAGAAGAAGCAGAGGCTCCCCGAGTTAAAGGCCCAAGAGGGCAAACTGTCGGCTGGATCCCTACAACGGATATTAAGCTCTTTTGAACACGACATACAGGTCCTCGTTACTCAGGTGAGCTGCTGTAAATAATTAAATTATAGATATATATATATAGACATTTATATAATAAATAATTATATGAATTCAAAATAATATATATATATAATAAATAATGTAAAAATATATATATATTAATAATATATACATAATTAAATTATATCTACATGGATATATATATCTATATATATATATATATATATAAAATAAAAATAAATATATAAATTCATAAATAATATATAATAAATAATATAAAAATATATATTAATATATATTAAATAAATAATATATTAAATTAATAAATTAATATAAATTAATGATATATAAATGCATAAATAAATTAATCACATAATATATATTATATAAAGATTTTTTAAAACAGTGATGGATGTTTGTGTTCGTTGCAGTAAAAGGTTCTCATTGATGGTTCCTTATTTAAGCAGAAATGCCGTCGTGGTTTTTGACCCATTTTCCCCGTCGGGCAGGTACGCCAGCTCCAGGAGAACGCGGCCCAGCTGCGCACCGTCTACGCCGGCGAAAACGCGGCCGCCATAGTGACGAGCGAGCAGGAAGTGATGCACTCGTGGAAGGAGCTGCTCACCTCTTGTGAAGACTGCCGTCTGCAGATCACCACCACCACCGACCGCATGAAGTTCCTGGGTCTGGTGAAGGACCTCATGTCGTGGATGGAGAGCATTATCTGCCAGATCAGTACCGACGAGAAGCCAAGGTATGGGGGGCGCGGGGGGGCGCAAAACGATGGCATGAAAATCGGGTCTCAAAACTCATAAATAATCTGATTTACACTCAAAACGTTTAATAATAACTTTGAATCGGATTAAGAATAAATCCTAAACCCGCCGGGACTATCTGTAAGGGTCTTCCTACCGACGCTCAGACGCCGCCGCTTTCTCTGCCCCCGCGAGCGTCGTTGTATAGTTTCGTCCGCTTTCCAAACACGAAATCTTTTTTTTTAATTATTTTGCGCGCGGCTCCGGGGGTCCCTCGTTTCACGGGGTATTTGCTGTTTGTCCGTCAGAGACGTGTCTTCGGTGGAAGGTCTGATGAGTTACCATCAGGGGTTAAAGAGCGAAATTGAGACGCGGAATAAAAGGATCGTGGACTGCGTGGAATTGGGCAAGTCTCTGGTCCTCTCCAAACGGCCGGCTTCAGAGGAGGTAATTCCGCGGGACCTCCCAGCGTCCGTCTGTCTGTCTATCCCTCCGTCTGTCTGTCCCTCCGCCTGCCCGTCCGTCCGTCTGTCTGTCTATCCCTCTGCCTGCCCGTCTGTCCGTCTGTCTGTCTATCCCTCCGTCTGTCTGTCTGTCCCTCCGTCTGTCTGTCCCTCCGTCTGTCCGTCCCTCCGTCTGTCCGTCCCTCCGTCTGTCTGTCCCTCCGTCTGTCCGTCCCTCCGTCTGTCTGTCCATCCTTCTGTCTGTCGTTGCGTCTGTTGGTCCGTCTCTCCTCCGCCGCTCACTGCACTTTACCTACGAGGAACCTATATATTTCAAGCTGGTAGTGGACTACAAATCCCAGCATCCTTTGCCAGCATCTGGCTGGTGGGCTTTTTAGTCCGTCACCTTGGAAGGGTCCCGTCACGCATACCGCCCTGGGCCCTGGGCCCCGACCCCGAACCCACGGCCCTGACCCCTGCGTTTCATATATATATTTTTTCCCAGATCAAGCAGAGTTTGGAGCGGCTGACGGCCAAGAAGAAGGAGATGTTGGAGAAGTGGGAGCGGCGCTGGGAATGGCTGCAGCAGAGTAAGTGAGAGAGCGTAGACCCCAAGAGAGCCAAAGAAAGGCAGGGGAGGTGTGGGGAACCCCCCCCCCCGACATCTAATTAGGGGCTAATTAGGGTCGCCATGGAAACCTAAACAGCGCCCACACAAGCTGCTGCCAGGCGCCCCCCTGATGAATGCGGAGGAGAAATCTGTACCAAAAACCGCAGCGCAGCGGCGCTCTTTAACCCCGTCCTGGCCAAGAGCAGGTACCGGCCCAGGGTCTTCTAACAGGTTAGAGGGGGCATCCCGGTGTTACAGGCGCCACAAATCCCCCAACAAACCCCAGTTTGATTAAAATGCTGGTATAATGCGTGCTGCGGACCCAACTCCCATCACCCCAGCTCCCTTAAACGAGGAATACGGGGCAGTTTAACAGGCGGTGAGGCTTCGGGGGGGCTGCTCTACGGGACCCCCGGGGACTAACGCCGTCTCTGCCCGCGCAGTGCTGGAGGTTCACCAGTTTGCCCAGGAGGCCGGGGTGGCAGACGCCTGGTTAACCGCGCAGGAGCCCATCGTGAAGAGCCCCGAGCTGGGTAACAGCGTGGACGAGGTGGAGCAGCTCATCCGCCGCCACGAAGCCTTCCGGAAAACGGCGGCCGCCTGGGAGGAAAGGTTCAGCTCGCTCCGCCGCCTGACCACGGTAAGAGCTGTCCGTGTAGCGATTCACGTGTCCGAAGCGCACACGCGTGCCGAGCCTCACGTCTCCTCTCCGTTTCCAGCTGGAGAAGCTCAAAGCCGAGCAGAACAAACAGCCGCCGACCCCGCTTCTCGGCCGAAAAGTCTTCCCCGACTCAGCCGACTTCTCCAGCCGCCCCCCGCCGGCGTCCCGCCGTCCACGAGAAGCCCGAGAGAAGCCCGAGCCAAAAGATACGCTCTCCGTGCCCGACGGGACGCGGCCAGAGGGCCACAGGACCCGCGCCGGGGAGACCAGGGTGGGCTACGTGCGGCAGGAGACCAAACCCGAACGTTTGCAGCCGAAGATCGACCACATAGACCCCAAAATGTCCGAGCGGCCGCCGTCGGCTCAGGAGGGCCACAGGACGGAGCGGTCAGACGCGAAAGCCGCGCAGGGGATGGCCACGCTGACGGTGGAGAGAGCGGAGGGCAGGGGCAGCCGGCACCCCGAGAGGAGGAGGGAGCGGCACGAGAGGCGGCTGGAGCGCCAGGAGTCCAGCGAGCAGGAGACCCCCAAACAAGAACAGCCGGAGCGCAGGCGAGACCGCCACGAAAGGAGGCTGGATAGGCAGGGATCGAGCGAGCAGGAGGAGAGGAGGAGAGAAAGGCAGGAGAGGAGGGCGGAGAGGCAGGAATCCAGCGACCACGAGACCCCCAGAACTGAGCCCGAGAAACATACAGGGTAAGGGGGGCAGCCAGATGTATACCAGGGGTCCGGTGTCTGTGTATTAGAAGGGGTGAGAGGTGCGTGGGAGGGCAGGTTGTGTATTAGGGGGGAGAGGGTTGTGTATTAGGGGGGCAGTTGTGTATAATGGGGGGGCAGGTTGAGTATTGGGCGGGGCAGGGTTGTGTATTAGGGGGAGAGGGTTGTGTATCTAGGGGGGAGAAGGATTGTGTATTAGGGGGGCAGGTTGTGTATATGGGGGGGTTGTGTATTTAGGGCGGGAGAGGGATTGTGTATAAAGGGGGGGAAGAGGATTGTGTATTGGCGAGGCAAGGTTGTGATATTGGGGAACGTTGTGTATATAGGGGGGAGAGGATTGCTGTATTGGAGAGCAGGTTGTGTATTAGAGGGGGAGGAATTGTTGTATTGGGGGCAGGTTGTGTATTAGGGGGGGGGAGAGGGTTGTGTAATTAGGGGGAGGGTTGTGTATTGCGGGAGAGGGTTGTTATGTATTAGGGGCGGAGAAGGATTGTGTATTGAGGGGCAGGTTTAGTTATTAGGGGGGAGAGGATTGTGTAGTTATTGGCGTGCAGGTTGTGTATTAGCGGGAGCAGGTTGTTATTGGGGGGTTGTATTTTAGAGGGGGAGAGGCGTTGTGTATTGCCGGGGAGAGAGATTTGTGTATTGGGGCAGAGTTGTGTATAGGGGGAGGCAGTTGTGTATTGGGCGGGACAGGTGTGTATTGGGGGCCGTTGTGTATTAGAGGCGGGGAGAGGATTGTTGTATTGGGGGGCAGGTTGTGTATTAGGGGGGCAGTTGTGTATTAGGGAGGAGGATTAGGGTTTGTGATTGGGGGGAGTTGTTATTAGGGGGGATAGGGCTTGTGTATTAGGGGGGAGGGTTGATGTAAAATTAGGGAGGGGCAGGTTGTAGTATTAGGAGGGCAGAGTTGTGTATTAGGAGGGCAGGTTGTGTATTAGGAGGGCAGGTTGTGTATTAGGTTGTATCGCGTCACGTTTGGCTCCTCTGTTTGTAGGAAGACGACTCTAGCAGACATCGTGGAGCAGCTGCAGGAGAAGGAGGCGTCACAGAACAGCCCCAGGGTGGGTATCAGACGCGGCCCCCCGGCGCTCACACGGTGACCCCGCAGAGCGACTCCCCAGAGACCCCACAGGGTGACCCCGCAGAGCGATAAACACATCGCCAGCCCGCAGCTCCCACAGGGTTAAATCGGCTGTTTTGAGACGCATTATATTTTATTTAAAGAGACGGCGCCGTATAACCCGAGAGACGCTCGGGGATGGACGGTAATGTAAGCGGATAGAACGCAGGTTATTACCGATTCCATCTGAAGAAGAGACCTCCGAGGTGCTAAAAGATCATGTGACTTTTTCGATGTTGGCGCTAAAGAGCCCTACGCAGCAGAGCGAGGTGGGCGCGCGGAGGGGGTGTTTACGTCTCTTTTGTATTTGAAGGGTAAGGATTCTGTGGCGCGATTGTCCAACGGGTTGGAGAAGCTTCCGGAACGGACTCCAAGGCCCGAGCGCCCCAGAGCCCGAGACAGGCCGAAGCCCCGGAGGAGACCTCGTCCGCGGGACCCCAACCAGCCCCCGGGGGAGGCGCGGAGGTCTCGATCTGCCCCGGCACAGAGCAGCGCC
>VKOC01010318.1:0-13403 GCA_009364415.1 Spea multiplicata
GGCAAGAAGTGATTCATACATTAAAAATATTTAAATATGATTTTTTATTAAGACATACTTAATGCTTTTGCTAGAACTAGTACAATTATCATTGGTTTGTCATTTAATATTGACAACTGGCAACTATGTATTTATGTAAATATAGATGGCGTCCAACATCCTTACACCAAAAGCACAATTTGGACAAAAAGCCACAAAATGGCAGCTTTATTTTGTACACTATGTGGCTTTGTGTATAAGGCATTGAACATCAGACTAGTGTCATCCCTTGAAGTCCAAAGTCTCTTCAGAAAAGAGACACATAGCTGTAGCTAACAACGTGTTTACTGAAGGTTATTTACCTGTGCATTTTCCCACTTTTCTGTTTCAAGTAATATCTTACTTAGCATACATTGTGGGATGGAGACCTGTACTCGGACTGAGTAGCTCCACCGCAGAGATTTTCCTTGCCGCTGAAAGCTTAATTGCTCACGGGATTAACCCTTCATATTCCCCCAAGCACTAGCCGAGACTAGGGGTAAAACTGAACTGACTTTATTGAAGGCAGCACAGGTATTTATACGCAAACATGATACGATTAAAGGTATAATCTCATCACCTCCCAGACAGCCTGGTGCCTCCAAACAGTTCTATGGCCAGCAATGCCCACTAGACAAAGAGTCACTATTTCGGGGCGATCCAAAGGGAGCGGCGGCAATCCTGGGGTATCATTGGACAGCATCGGGAACTTCCCCAGGAATAGTAGCCAGACCAGAGTGCCATGACCGTGGCTGGGTAACCCAGAGCGTAAGAGCATAAAATAATCATATATTAAAATATGTAAGGCCCTCCCACCGCCATCTGTGCCCCTACCCTGTATGCCAAAAAAACATTTCGAGTTTTATGCTCCAGGTAACCAGTGACAACTGTAATGATTATGAGTTTTTTGCATGATGTCATTCGATGTTGGGAGAAAATTATGCAGTATGTAACAATATTTTCTCAGGCCATGTAATGCACCAACACTGTTCTTTGCATCAGAAATTGTGATCAGACATTCCTTTACATTGTACACAATTTCTCATAGTGCCTGTTTGTTTTGAACCATATTTCAGTGGTGTGCATTTGACATTTATTTTATATATAAGGGTGGCTCTGCACTAAAAGCATTGGCCACATTCCACTGTAAAATATTTACCCTTTTATAATGTCAGTACTTTTACTGACCCTTGGTAGGATGTTAATAAGATTTGTTGAACAGAAAATAATAGACTTGTACTGTCATTGAACCGCTGTTGACAATCCATTATTCTCACACTAAGTAATTATTGCTTTGTTCAGTAACATTTCTTCACTCCATTTGTCACTTTCTGTAACTTATGAGTATTTTATGTGTATAGATTTGAAAAATGAAAGTAATACATATTTCAGTAGGAAAGGGAACAGTATTCTTAAACAAAGAATATCAATACAACTGGTTTATGGCATATACCAGAAATATATTTACTGTTTCCGTTTTACAAACTCCAGGACCTGTTTATTAATGGCGTCAGGTAAAAACAGGACAGCATATTTCATCCTATTATAGCATTAAGGTCAGGTAACCAAAAATAAAAGACATACCAAGAAAGGCACATAGCACAGCCAGGGCTGGATCTAGGGTTTCTGGCCCTGCTCCATGCAGACATCTGCCACTTTGCACCCTATGTTATTGCATAAATGCGTATAACTGCACATGTAGTGAGTTTTTAGTGATCTTTTGGGTGTGACTTTTTGATTGCCTGTATTTTTGACCTGGGGTTGACTTGTGCTGCCACCAAACATGGGTTTTTAGCAGAATTCTGCCTTCCTTGGTCGTTTTTCTTAAATAGGTAGGTTTAGCCATCATACCAAACCAAAGAGATTTTGAAGGTAATGGTGGTTCTGTAAATATATTTATGTAGATGGTCTCATTTATTCCAATAGACCCCTACCTGTTTGACTTTGAAGAAGAGACAGAGGTACACGTGTGCTTTAATTCTAGAGTTAGAATTGATGGTGTAGGTTCCACTCTGATGCCTAGCTTGACCTGGCTACACAGAAGGTGAGGAATAAGACATGATTTCAAACCAGGACCTGTGGCTCTGGAGAAAAATCAGCTTGGCTTGTGCATGGGCTCCGTGAGCCAAGCCAGGCTCTGCAAAATGAGAAATCAGCAAGTGCCTGTACTTTATATATAAATAATTTTGTGGTGACTGGCGAGTAATCTTTATAACAAGTTAACAGTATGTTCACCTACATTTTTTAAATAGTTAAACAGCGTTTTTAATGAGACTGGTTGGCATGGGACCCATATTTTTATATAGTACTTCAAAAGGGCATTTTAATAAGATATTAAAAGTGAAACAAATGACAATCATTTTCAAATGTAATGTGCCAACAGAGAATTTAACAATGAAAAAATATAATCCATTAATTACCTTAATAGTTCATGAGTCATACTTACTTCGTCCCACTAATTCATAAAATTCATATCATCTCAGTGAAAATGTCTTCAGTCAGACATTTTAATGAGAATGCATTTAGATTAACAGTATTTTTGTTGACTTAAAATGGAAATTCTAGTATGACCGCAACCTACACTAGAAAGTATACCAGATCTTAACCTTTTTTGTAATCTATTCAAAACTGTATATTGTTTGGTCCTATGTTGGGACTGCCCTAAGGTTTTGCGGGGTTCGAGGCAATGGGGTTTTGCAGGCCCCCTTTGTTTCTTTCTTAGGAAAGGGCAAGTGGGGATTCGGATGTCACTCGAGTTTGAGATCTGCCTCAAAGACCACAAGTGTAAGGGAGAGATGAGGTAACTAGCGGCACGATGGGGCCCTGCCAAGTGGCTAGCCTGAGGAGTGAGCCTCACTATGCCCATGGCTTTATATGTTTTCTGGGCTTTTCTGTGACACTGTAAATAATCTGGTCAAAACTTATATTTACTAATCCTTTGCTTTATTTATGACCTCAATCCTCATGAGAAACCCGGAAGTGGACCTGCAAAACACACAGAGCATGTTTATATTCTGTGGAAGAGTCTCTAGCAATAGAATAAAGGGGATAGAAAGAACTGAAGTAAAAAAAAAAACAGCATCAAGGATCAAGAGAAGAAGAAGATGGAATCTGTATATAGTTACTGCAATGGCCTTTAGCCTATTACATAATGATACTTAAGGGCCAAATGTGGCTTGTAAGGCAAATTAATCATGGATGATGTGGGTTTTTCCAGTATTCCCTTTTGTACCTTGCGCCCTAGTAAGGAGTAAATACACATGTTAAAGAACGTACCTCTGCTTCCAAATTCTTGTGGGACTATCATGAATGGTAATAACTCCAGAGGGGTTTAATAATGTGAAGATTGTGATTTATTATCTCAGGTTTCAGTGAACGACACAATACTCCAGAAAAAAGAGCATGAAAAATTGTACCTTTGTAAATCAAAATTCTAAAACGTTCTTGTCATAAAATACATTTTAGAATTATAGGTTACACTTAACCTAATATTCATTAATATTGTGATGCTGTATTATTCACAGCTTTAATTGTATCAGTGGGTGACTACAAACCATTATTCATGCTAGTAGATTTTACTTTTTAATTATTCAGAATGGTAATATAGAATGTCTCTAAGTAATATGTGATTCAGAAAGCTTTCCTACAGCTTTCATAATTACCATGCAATGGGGGACTTTTGCCTCAATGCTGAAACTTAAACATTAGTGTAGCGCAGAATAAAGTAGCGAATTGGACAATGAAAATAAGTTAATGAAAAACATAGCAATTGGTCCTCTCTTACCTTTATGCCTAGAAAATAGGCAGAAAGGGGAGCACACCATAAAAAGCTTACACATTCAGATTCCAGGGTGCGCTGAAATGGCCAACATGTGCTCACAGCAAGAGATCGGCACACACCCAGCAAGGCTTTAACTTTAAAATACGAGTATGATTAGATGAACAAATAAAAAAATCTGATGTGTGTTTCTATTAAATTTCCTGCCATAAACTGCTATAAAGGTATTCCACACCATCTGCTTGTTGTGAATAGTGCAGAAAACACAAGCGTGTGACTGTTCTCACAGTGTACAACAGACACGAAGTAATGATGCAAGAAGCCATGTACAGTGCACTGTCTGAACCAACATCATTATGGCCTAATCTATTTATGATTGTTTACTCACAAAAGTGTCCCTTTAATCCACTGTTTTAGTCATTAAAAATAATTATCATTAGTGACTAAAACATTTTTTCTTGCTAAAGCAAAGGTATCCCAACTGCTGGAAGACAGGCCCGGGCTAGCTATTTGGCACACCAAGAAATGCTCGGCACACTGGGCTGCTGGAGATCATTGCCTCTGTTTAACCCCTTAATGACAAAGCCTGTACATGTACAATGACATCTGTTACAAATCCAGAAGAAAATGCACTATAACATTTCCCATGTTTAACCATTGAAAGGAACATTTGTTGAGGTTACAATATATTTCCAGAGATGAAACTAGTTCTTTTTTGGCATTCACAAATTATAATGTAGCAAAACTCTAAGCACTAGTATTCAAAAGCAATAAAGAACTGCCCCATCCTTACAGAATATTATTGGAATTGCAAGTGAAATTTCCTGGTTGAATTAACCTGCTCACGGTCCAAGAGTATGATCCTTGTGGCAAGAACACCTTACTTTGGAAGTCACAAAGAATACAGTGTTTACATTCTACAGGAAGGTCATACCATTGTCCTGCTATTGATTATAATGCCAACCCTGAGGACATACAGAACACACTGAAATAACAATACTTTACTGGCTGTTATCTCTCAGGAAAATGCGTCAGAGACAAGTGACAGCATATTTATCACCCCAAATGTCATAAACCTACATCAGTAGTCCCACAGAAAAAATTCAGAAAGGGAATCAGGAATCCTTAAATTTCTAGACTTTTTCGGACCTGGCCCTCCTCATTTTTTTTTTATAAATCCAAATTGTTATTGTGAAGAATGTCCATTGTACAATCCTGTGGAATGTGATGGAATATGATGTTCTGGGTATGTTTTTTTTATTCTGGAACAGAGGTGTCTTACTGCAAATAAGTAAGAATGGATATGCTATCTTGATCGCAGGGGTTTCAACTACAATGATTCAATTTATTAAACTACCTGTGTTCAAGACAGGGTGTAGCAATGTCCTGGTTTGTGTATGGACTTCACGGTCCAGAGGTCCACTTTATTGTTCTAGATTCAGAAGGACCAATATAAACATAATAGGCAATTCTGGTGACGCCGCAGCACCGTTCCATTGGTTACCGGTTTATTGCCATAAAAATACAGATCATTGTATCTAGCATATACACAGATGTTGTGATTTGTGTGCATTTGATTTGGCCTCCATATTATTAACCACAGCTTTTTGTGCCAAGTAGTTATTACCTTGGGGACAAAAAAGTGAAATGAAATACCTAAGCTTCTCAGCTTGATATTGTTTGAGTTTAAAGAAGTTTAGGGCCTGTGGGTAGTTGGCTATTTTGTTTGGAATATTTCATGAAATATAAATATCTGTATTTTATAGTTTGTTTATTCTTTGGATTTCCTTCAGTTTATGTAAGGGTTTTGTTTGTAGCTTAAAGTTTCTTGTTACCATTCTTGAAAGACCAGTCAATAAGACACGATATTGTGTAACAGAAGTTGCAAAACCTATTGCCAAACTAAATAAACCCCATTGTTGTAAAAACACAAATGTTACAGCTATAAAATTCCCATAGTTTAATACTCCAGTACATAATTTAACATAACGCCAGATTGTAGTTTTAAGTAATCAGTTTCAGGTTAAATAAACTCATTGTTATAGTAACATAGATGGAAAATGTTGCACCCACAAACTTTACATAGTGTATTACAACTCCACTATTTGGTATTACTATCCTTTCACTATACAGTATTTTAGCTTCTTTTTAAAGGGGATTTCTGTGACAGCCCAGGGTTAATCGCTTCCGTCTGTAGTAGTTATTGTGACAATCCAGGGTTAATAAGTGCCTCTTATATTAGTTATTGTTTGATTTCTGTATTTCTCAGTAGATGTGGTGATTATTGTTTGTGCGTTGTTCTCCCTCACATCCTACCCTGTCTGTGTTTCACATGCCCTACCCCCGGACTTTAATCCAATTCATATTCTTTCTCCAGGATCACCCTGGATCACAATTGGACCTAATGTACACCACCGTTCAAACATTTTGGGTCACTTACAAATGTCGTTGTTTGAAAGAAAAGCACATTTTGTCCATTATAATAACATAAATTGGATCAGAAATCCAGCACAGACAGTGTTAATGTTGGAAATGACTATTGTAGCTGGAAACGGCTGGTTTTAATAGAATAAATTCATAAGCGTACAGAGGCCTTTTATCACTCCTGTGTTCCAATGGCACATTGTGTTCGCTAATCCAGGTCTAAGTTTAGAGAAAACATTTGGTATTATGTTACCGTAGCTAAAAATGTCATTGTTTTCCACAAAAACAGCTTAGTGACTCCAAACTTTTGAACTGTAGTGTATATACTGTATGTATTAAATACTGACATTAATTTTAATGTGAATCATATTAGTTCAGTGCAATTTTACTGGTCCCTGTCTCCGGCTTCCAATGGAAAATACAGTTAGCTGAGCTCCCAATACCAATTTGCCTGCCTTGTAGGGTAATAACTGTGTGGATGAGCTTGAGAATTAGAAGGAAAGTCACTTTATCTGCTTTCAGATCACTGGTCTGAGAATGTGTTTTGTTTTTTTTACATAGCTTTCATTTACGAATGCCAAAATTTTAACAAAGTGTAATTTGTCTTATTTTCAAAAGTATCTATGTTTTATCGCACTTGCCTGCTTAGTCTCACCTTTTCATTGAGGTGTCTATTTTTTGCTAAGTACTAAAAGAAAACTTTACACCATTTATCCTATTAAGAGAGTTTATTTGAAAGCACCAGCCAATATGTGGTGTTAAAAATTCTTATCATGAACATAATGTCTACCTTGTCGGGACTTAAGTGGTTGACTAATTTATTCTTGGTTTAAACAGCAATGTACATGAATGAACCTTAATAGCTAGTCATTAACTTTATTAATGTATCGGTTGCTAATCTTTTGCTTTAATGGGGAGAAATATGTTTAATAATCTAAATGGGCAGTATACAGACACCCATGTAACTACATATATAACACACCTTTCTATACAGTGGATTGGAAAAGTTGGAGAAGAAAACTAGCGATCAATTTGACTTAGATAAAGGAAATATATGTCTCTAAAATAGTGATTTGCAATGAGACATGAATCCAGAACAATGGAGACACAGGTGTGAGTTAGAGTTCAGTATATAAAATGCCCAACTCATGAAACATATCTAGATCAACATAGAATAAACGCAATATGTCTACGTTTTGGGGGGGGTTATGAGCATTTTTATTTTATGTTTGTAGAGTTCTAGATGTATGTCACAAAATGTAGCCAGATTTAGTAGTTTTTTTGTGAACATTGATTTATTTTATACCAAAATGCATGACTTGGATCTCCTAAATAAAAATACATCAACGTAAAGAACTACTGTCAATTATTTTTTTCTATAAAGTGAAAGGCATGCCTACCCTCCATATAATGAGGCCCGGACTGGCCATTATATAATAGAAATGGTATAGAACATGCTTTCTTCAAATATTTTGGCGTCTTTGCCAGTCATGCCCTGATATAATGTTGCCTGTTATATTTAGCTACATAAACTCATACACAATAGAAATGGTAATGGTAATGTTCTCTAAATATAATATTATTGAGCCAAAATATTACTTTCATGAAGCAGTAAATCCACAGTACTTTTCTTGGGAAAATAAAACCTTATAAAAAGCGAATGAATTATTTAGTACGAAGCTACTGCGCGGTAGACAATAGAAGCCATTACAGTAAATTAAAAGATTGAGGTCCACTGACTCTTATGTTTAGGGGAATGGAAAACATTATATTTTGCTGGATGAGATTGTAAAGTAGAAAATTACAGATTGCATTTTAGTTATTTTGTATACCATTCTTTTATACAATTGTAATGTATACAATGATAATGGTATACAGCTTTATATATTTCAAAGCGTTTACTATGTTTAATGCTGATTTTTTGTTTTTCTGAGCAGAAAACTAATATAAATGTATGTTGAATAGAAATGTTATAACTATTAATTACCAGTCAAATAAAATCTGGGTTTTTAAATGCAATAATTATAGGCCACAGAGTACATCAGCAGGAATACAGCAAATGCAGAAAGCAAGAAGTTTTATGGACATAAGATTATTGCAAATGTGAATTTCTAATATGCAGTGCACTATATTTATTAACCCCTAGATGGCAGTAATGATGATTGTGACAGGAGAATAATAGTTTCTCAAATTTGAATTTTAAAATGCAAGTATTTCAATCATTCCTCCATATTATCATATATGCTTATAACATATCTACAGAAAACAGTTATTTTATAAACGTTGTACACAGGTAATTGAATCATATAACATTTACATTTCATGTTGGGTTTCAAAATAAAACTGATAGTAGTGTCATAACCAGTACTAACATTATAAGGCAGTGCTGTTCAACTTCATCGGTGGGGCCAGACCCATAAAAAACATACACACACACACATACACATATTTATTTTACTGCACAGTTACACACGCATACATTAATACACATACATTAATACACACTATGTATGAATTGTCACGAATAGTAGAATTTTGTTTGCAGAAATGTGTCATTTCCCAGGAATGTCAGTCTGTGGCCTACTTCTGAAATGAATCTTTAAAATAAAACATAAACTATCAATAATTTAACGTATGATTCTCAACAGAACGCATTTTGGTATCTTTTTCCCTGAAACCCTCTCTGGGTGAAGTTCAGAATAACAATTTATTTGATAATACTTTATGAAGTCAGTAAGACAATGGGACTGAAATTTTGTATTGCGAATGTACAAGTATAACAGTCTCTTCAGATACAAATTAAGCTAAATGAGGGGAAAAAAAGAATTGTTTGGCCAACTTAATTAAAAAAGCATCCTAAAAGTTCATTTTGCAAATGGGTCATTTTGACCAGAGGGAATGCTACAATTGTTTAGTTCGTAATGAAAATTGGATAATAGGGGCAGGTAATTGAAGATTTGGTCTGTGCTTCACAGGCAACTTAGATGCGTCTATGAAATTGCAGTTCCAAATTGCACAAAATACGTATTATGGTTTCCTGTGGGATCATCTGCAAGGGAAAAGGAAAATGTACTTTATTTTAGCATTAATGTTTCTCTTATCAATATATCAACCTTATGTGTTTGACCAATTCTTGGTCTTCTGTCCCAGTACTGCCATCGATCCCGGTTATGCTCTGCCAGTCGTTATATTAGGACCCATTCCTTATATTTGTCTCAAACAATATCCTTTGTAATTCAGATTCAGACTAAGTCTTTATGGAGACATCTTTGTGTAATGAGACCTTTTGAGATCAAAATGTGTGCAGGTTTCACCTAGAGCAGTCACTGCAGGTATATATTTAATTAAAAAAAAACCCCGGGCAATATTAATAAAAACGCATTATTAAAATTCTTTTACCAAAATCACATGAAATTTATACCACAGAAAGTAGGACCAAACAATATGTAATCTATAAATGCATGTACATTACAACCAACTATAACATGTGTATTATATAAAGGTATAATCCCCACCCAGGCAGAATTCGGAACACACAGCACCGCTCCAGGACCGAACACAGCGACGCAAGATTCTGTAGCTGTATCACGTGCTCAGTCACGTGACAAGCGGCAGCGGTTACCACGGTAACGCCACGCTTAAGTTCCGAAAAACATGGCGACGGAGGAGAGCAACACTAGGGTACGTGATGGCTAATAAATGAAAGTTAATATATTAAGGAATAATGCGGGGTGTAAAGAGGGGAGTAATATATATATATATATAAAATATATATATGTATATATTTATTTACACGGGGCTTGTTTACATTATCCAGCGTGAAACGGATTTGCCGTATTAGCAGGATAAATAGGCAACCGATGCAAATGAAATTATAGAAAAATATATAATATAACAATTTATATATATTGATATATTTATATTGTATGTATATATATATTATACTTTAAAACAGACATATAACTTTATCAGTGTATTGTCATAGTTTGACTAGCAGCAAATGTATACAATACAGGATACAATAGTACCTGTCCACTGTATTATATCAGCCCATGTTAGTTTATGTAGTTAAGTTTATGTAGACTCAATGTGATTTTTATACAGATGTCATTTGTCTTTAGGTACAGGAGGAAAATATTGACAGAAAAGAGGACCCTCCAAACTATCAATTCCTATCTTTAGCACAAATCAGTTCTCTTTTAGAGGATGATGTGGATGGAGTCCAAAGGTAGGCATACTATACTTCTCATCATACAGAGTCTTGAAATCCAGATTTCTTTAGCTTACAGGAATTGTTTACTGCTAAAGCATTGCCTCTACTACTGCAGCTATTTATTCTGCTTTTTCATTCATTTTCTTATTGCTACAGGTCTGTGGATTTATTCAATGTCTCTAAAATAAACACATCTAGAGAAGGTCAAATTAAATGTTGCTCTATTAAACAGACTCTGGAAAGATGTGTTTTGTATAAACCAATTTAAGACAGTTTGCTATTGTACACTGGCAAATAAGTGAAGAAGTAAAGGTCTCTTTTCAGCACTTTTTTTAATGCATCTAGTTCAGTTGGCAATCTTACCTTCATGTACATTTGATTGTCTAAAAGGAGATTACTCTGCTGAATTTAACACTTTTATAACTAAATAATAATAACTATAATTATTATAATATAATGCAACCATAATGTTGCATTAGAAACATCCTTACTGGTATGGCTGGATGGCTAATGCCATTCCAGAAACAATTATTTAATAATACAGAATGCTGACATTTTTTTTAGGGAACGCTTAAACGTCATGTGTCACAAAAGTACACCATCAATAGGTTGTTGCTGTAGAAAGTAAAAAAAAGGTTCTATAAAGTGTCTTTATTTTTTTATGCGTGATTAAACATCCAAAA
Organism: Spea multiplicata; assembly: GCA_009364415.1. NCBI lineage: Eukaryota > Metazoa > Chordata > Amphibia > Anura > Pelobatidae > Spea > Spea multiplicata. The sequence goes on from VKOC01010318.1 coordinate 11,117, forward strand.
TATTTGACACAATGAAATATCTGCTCATATTTATTTCCGTGTTAGGTAACATATATTATTTTGTCTAGGTGGAAAGGCACATTTCATAGTGTTTTATCTGTGGTCATTTGTGGTTATATAAAAAGAGATCACAATAGCTATATGTTTATAACCCTGATTAATTGAACCTTATTAGCACTTGAGCTTGTTCTCAGTGCAACTACCAGTTGATTTTGTGTAAATAAAGTGTGATTGTTTTTTATATTGTATACAGCGTTACACTATGTGCATTTTTTCTCTCTCACCCTACATGTTCACCCGAGTCAATGTGAATAAGTGAAACGCTTGTTTGTTGTTGGTTACAGAGCAATGAGAGCCAGATCTCAATATTTCTGGATGACACAAATTAACGCAGATCATTCTCTCTTCTTTTCCCTTTTTCCCCCCCAAAACCCATCTGGCCTCTCAAAAACCGCTCTGTCCGATCCCAACTTTACAGCTGTGAGGCCTTAATAATACTTTGATCAAAATGGAACAATTGAAAAGTGACTCCAAAACGACATTATTGAGTTACAATAGTAAATATAAAGGCACATATTTTATGTCATCCTCCTTAACATAAATATTCTAATGCTTAAATCAGCAGCTGTTCTCAGATGTATTAGAGTTTATAAACCCATTAATCAATTGCTTCCGCTTCATGCATTTGGCTGCTTGAGCTGTGAATTGATTAAGTAATAAGAAGCCAATAAAACTGGCTAAGGATGTCAACATTGTTTTGTGAAGCGAATATTATATAAATGATTAGTTATCCCTTTCGTATGGATTACATGGTTGGCATAGCGGACCCAGATTGACAATCACGTACCAAATACATGCATAACTGGGAGCTTTCTAAACGAGATGTGAGAATCTTTTAACCCTTTAATAGCCCATCCTGAACCTTCCATACAGTCAGTCACCAGATGTGTTAACCAAATGGCTCTAATTCCAGTCCTCATGGAAACCTGGACTTGTCATTATTTAAAAATACACTTGAGTTACCTGCATTCATTCATAAACACCAATTGGAAGTCTTAGATGTAATCACAGCAGCGTACAATAGGAAGGAAAATCTGCCCCTTCACCCTTAGACTGGGGAAAAACTGTGAGATGCAAGGTCAAACCCCGAGTGTTCTAGGAAATGGTAATATCCGATAAAGGATAATTCATTAAATTATACTATTTAAAGCACACCCTAAACCCTAAGTGTTCTAGGAAATAGTATCACCCTATAAGGGATAATTCATTATATTATACTATTTAAAGCACATCCTAAACCCAATTTGTGTTTTAGATATTTGGTATGAAAAAGAGAACAATTGTATTTTTAGCAGATAGTTTCAATGACGTGTTGAGCAATGTCTTGTTACCTGTCTGTCTTGAAAAATGTACATTGTTTTTAACCCTTACAGCCATAGCAGTGAAACACTGCAACTGATCGAACACGTATGGAGTATTAAAAGGATTATGTTACCCCACAAAAGGTTGTTGCTATGAAAATTCATTATTGTTCAATTTTTTTTAAGTGTTATTTTGACCACAGCAACCCATGGCATATTCTTGCCGACTGGACCATAAAATGGGTTGCTATGGTGATAAGACCACTATTTAAACTCTGCACCAAATGTATTTACCTATAAAGCTGTTAAGCCAACAGAGACAAATGCAAAATATTAAAATAACTAGATTGTTTTTTCTTATTTACAGTTATTATGAAATAATTTTGGTTTGAGGAAGGAATAATGAGCAAGGGGAAGAGAGGGGGTGATCTATAGACCTAGGATGTTCAACATCTCTCCTGCATTCAAGCAGGGATATCAACCTAACATACTTATAGCACTAATTGGGAGTCTTATATATAATTACAGCAGTATAGAATATGACATCCTATTAGGCCTACATAGAAAAAGAAATAAGGAGTGCCAGCAACTTTAAAGTTCCTTTAAAGTATTGTACAAACACTAAACTGAAAATCTTTTACCCCTTAATGACCAATGACATGCCAAGCACGTCATGGCATTAAAGAAGCTTAGAAAGCGATTTACAATAATAAAAGTGAGGAAAATTTTTTACATCATATTTGATTTTTTTTTAGGAAATTAGATGATATGATCAAAAAACAATATATGACTTGTGTGGGTACACTGAATGGGAATTGCTGCTAAATACGAGCACCGCAAAAGTGTTCGAACAGCCTTGGTCACAAAGGGTACACAAAAAAAAACAAACAGCCGGGTCCTTAAGGGGTTAAGCCACGTGATATTTT
>VKOC01010319.1:0-15178 GCA_009364415.1 Spea multiplicata
CTATATCAGTCCCAACATCCAGCAACTCCTCCTCTTTCTTTGCTGCTTGACCTCCAGGTGAGCAAATTCCAATTACAGTCCTTATCTTATTTTGAGAAATTTATTGTTATTTTCTCATATATATAGATATATATATAATATTCTTTTGGGTTAGGCCTTTTTCCTTTGGTTCTTTTCTATTACCTACCGTTTGATTTTTCTGTTTAGCCTTTTTATTTCATTACTCTGGTTCTGTTTTCTTCGGCTAGGCCTTTTACCCGTATTTATTTTCTTTATTTATTATCGTTTTCGCTATATTTTATTACTTAGGGTGTTTTTCTTTTGGCTGCGCGGTTTTGTTCTCTGCCGCGTAGCTCTCTGCAGTGTCTGCAGAGAGCCGCGGCGCTTTCGCGCGCTTTTTATTCTTGCTGCGTACCTCACGGCTCTCCATCTTGTTGTGTCACGCGGCGGTTTTTCCTTCTTGGGAGACCCGCCGCGCGTCTTTTCTATTGCGGTGCGGTGCAGTGCACCGCCCGTGAATAGATCTCGGCTGGGTGACAGCTCGCGGAGAGATCAGTTTGATTTCTCCGCGAGCGCGTCTCCCGCTCACGGTGCGGTGCCGTTTCACCGCCCTCGTGTAGCGGCCGTTTGCCTGTATCACATTTGGATGTTTACGGCATCCATTTTGTGGACTTCTGGACCCTGCAGCAGTGAATACACTTTCTTGCAGGGCCTGTAGGTCGGTTTTTTCACGGCGGTTTTGTGCCGTTTCTGTTGTTTTGAGTGTCTTCTATATTTTGTTTTACATAAATTGTTGAAAATTAAAAAAAAAAAAAAAAAATTCTCCTGTGCAGCCCTGCCCTTTGAGTCCTGCCTGAGCACAGGGTGTATCCCTGCTTTATTTGAGGGTAACCCCCTCTGTATATTTATTGAGGGTAGCCCCCTCTACATTGATTGGCCCTACCCGGGCCCCATGTTGGTGGTTCCTGAGGGATTCCCTCTCCACCTTATATTGCCTCTGCTTTGGTCAGGGTGAACCCCTGAACCATTACATGGTGTGACTGCCTTGTGGGCGAACCCCACTTTTCCCTATTTGTTCCATCACTGCCGCTCTATCTCACCAAATCCCTTAATTTGTGTTTCCAGAATACAACTCTAAAACTGGAAACATGGCAGATGATTTTGAGACACCACTACCGGCGGCCCTTCAAGCTTGGCTTCGCTCAGCCCTGACTGCGGCTCTACCAACTGCCTTAGCAGAGACACAATCAGCCCGTCAGACACAGACTGTGTCATCTCTACCGAGGGGCGAGGGCTTGGATGCTGAAGACTCTCCAGAACAGGACGTCTCTCGCAAACGCTCCAGGGGTGATGTCCCCTTAACATCAGGCAAGGGAAAAGCCCCGCTTCAGAAATCCGCTGTTGCTCCTTTGTCCATGGCTCCTGATCCTGCTGATTCTCCTACCAGGGACCCGGCGAATGATTTTGAGGTTCTGGACGAATACCAGGCTGGTTCCTCCAGTTTTGAGTCTCCATTTTTTGATTTTGGCCGGGATCCGTCTCCTGACCGCCCTAAAGCTTCCACCTCAGGACTGGACGAACCGTTTGAGGTATCAGACGCGTTAGGTTGCCCGCTTTTTGACCCACGGGCTCTTCGTCATCCACGTTCGGCCGAGTGGACTCCGTCCGTCCATATAGCGGAATTTATGCGTTTCTGGCTTAGACGCCCCTTGGATAAGGAGGTTCGCCAGCGTTTACGGTCTGAATGCCCAAGACCCACTTTGCCTGAGAAGGTGTCGAACACCCCAGAGTTCGACCAGTCGTTTATAACTTTCCTCTCTGGCACTGGACGTGACCCCAGAAAGGGCATCGAGCAAGGCTTACGGGCGGCGCAGGATAAGTTGTTGGACACTACCGGCCCAATGGCTCAAGTCTTCCAGATGGCCGACGAGGCCTTGACAGCGGTCACCCCTCTAGATGCCCACCTGGTCCGGGAATGGATCCAAAGAGCTTTCTGCCTCATCGGGAATGCTAATTGTGCCATCTCTGCGGAACGGCGGAAGGCCGCTCTTTTCAAGTTAGATGCAAAACTCGCTGACTTGGCTCCCAAGGAACTGGGCCCCGAAGCAAATGGCCTTCTCTTCGGGGAAAAGTTTATGAAAAATCTCAGCCAGCATGTGAATGTCTTCACTTCGCTAAACAAGGCTCGTTCCTCCATGAAACGGGTATTCCGTCAAGGAGACCGTTTTTCCTACAGGGCTGGTCGGCAGAGGGGTCGTGCCACCAGCAGAGTTGCCTTCGGCTCCAGGCCCCAGTTTCCTCACGCCTCCACGACCTACCGGTCTCAAGACCGCACCCCATTTTCCCGCGGTTCCTTCAGAGGCAGAGGTTCCTCCACCTACCGAGGGAAGACTTCGGCAGGTAAGAGTTTGTACGCCTTTCCCCCTTATTCCGATAGCGGGCAGGCTAGCACAATTTTCCCACGCATGGGCGGCGCTCACATCAGACCCTTGGGTTCTAGAGACTGTAGAGGGGTTTCGCTTAGAGTTTGTTTCTCCTCCTTGTCAGGTCGCCCCTCCCTTTTCCCCGCGCTTGCCATGCAGCTCCAGAGACCTTATCCATGCAGAACTGGCCTCCCTGCGCGTGAAGGGAGCTATAGAGCGGGGCCGCGGCCCTCCTTGTTTCATCAGCAATATCTTTCTGGTGACAAAGAAGTCCGGGGATTTCCGCCCCGTTATAAATCTCCGTTCCCTGAACACTTTAGTAGTTTACCGTCACTTCAAGATGGAGGGTATCCATCTTTTGCGGGATCTACTCCGCGAGAACGATTGGGTCACACGGTTGGATTTAAAAGACGCTTATCTGACGGTCCCGGTCCACTCAGAACACAGGAGGTATCTCCAGTTTCTTTGGAAGGACCTCCTCTGGCAATTTACCTGTCTCCCGTTCGGCCTCAGCTCAGCTCCGTGGTGCTTCACGAAGCTTCTGAAGCCGGTCATGGAGTTTCTTCGCGCTCGTGGCGTTCGGTGCATCGTCTATCTGGACGATTTGCTCCTCATGGCTCCCGACAAAGACTCTCTCATTCGGGACACGACCCTGGCAGTCCGGCTATTTCAGGACCTCGGGTTTATCATCAACGAGACCAAGTCGGTCCTCGTCCCTACACAGTCCATCCAGTTCCTTGGATTCACCGTGGATTCTGTTGCGGCAATGCTCCGCTTGCCACGGGACAAGGTTCTGGCTATAAAAAAGGAGATTCGGAAAATTCTTCGATCTCCATCTGTCTCCCTCAGGTCACTGGTGCGCGTCATAGGTCTTTTATCGGCCTCCATTCAGGCCATATTTCCCGGTCCCTTGCACTACCAGGCTCTTCAGAGGTTGAAGACTCGGTATCTTCGGACGTCGGGTTCCTACGACCTTTTCGTTCCCCTTTCCGACGAGGCGCGGCTGGAGCTTCGCTGGTGGCTCTCCCACATGGACGCCTGGAATGGCCGGGCCATTTTTGGCTCGGCTCCAGATCTCGTCCTAGAGTCGGACGCCAGCCTGCTTGGCTGGGGTGCGGTGTGCGACGACGCGGCGACGGGAGGTCTCTGGTCAGAGGACGAACGCGGTCTCCACATAAATTGTTTAGAACTCATAGCGGGTTCTTTTGCCGTCCGCAGCTTTACCAAGGCTGTCACTCATTGTTCCCTTGTCCTCCGCATGGACAACGTGTCCGCGGTTTGGTACATCAACCGGCTTGGAGGCACAAGGTCTCGACTCCTGACGGAGCTCACCAAAGAGCTCTATCAGTATTGTCTGGACAATCACCTGTCCATTCGGGCGGAGTACCTGCCCGGCAAAGACAATTTAGTGGCGGATTGGTTTTCGTGCAATTGGAGGGATGCCAGCGACTGGCGTCTTCTTCGGGGGGTGTTTCTGTCCCTGGATCACTCCCGGGGTCCTTTTCACCTGGACCTCTTTGCCTCCAGGATGAACCGCCAGACGGAAGATTTCTTCAGATGGCTTCCGAACCCTCTCTCCCTGGCGGCGGACGCCTTCCTCCAGACCTGGCCCCCTCTGGGCGCCTATGCATTTCCCCCATTCTCCATGATTCTGCGCACGCTCCACTACCTCTCCAGGCAGGGAGTTACGGTTCTTGTGATCACTCCGCTTTGGAGGACTCAGCCGTGGTTCCCGTTGCTGCTGGAGTTGTCCTGCGAGGACCCTCTTCTCCTCCCCTCCTCTCCGGACCTGATCCTGGACCCGGAGGGGAACCCTCATCCCCTGATTCTTCAGGACCACCTGGCACTAGTGGCTTGGCTGGTTTCAGGGGATCCTGGAATGTTCCGGGCCTATCGGCAACGGCTAGGGAATTGCTTTGGGGCTCTTGGGCCCCTGGAACTCGGAAGTCCTATCTCCTGGCCTGGGGTGTGTGGTGTCGCTGGTGTTTGGAACACAATTTCGATCCCGTTACGGCTCCTGTTGTAGCTGTACTTAACTTTTTTGCGTACCTTTATTCTCAGGGTAAGTCTTACCGGTCCATTAATTTGTTCCGGTCGGCTATCTCTGCAGCCCACGTTCCTGTTGCTGGTCTAGGCGTCGGTAAGGATCCCTCTGTGTGTCGCCTCCTCCGAGGGATCCGTATTTCTCGCCCCCCTTCGGCGCGCTATTCCGCCTTTTGGGATGTCTCGAGAGTTCTAGACTTCCTTGAGGCATGGCCGGATAATTCCTGCTTGTCTTTACGTCAGCTCTCTGCTAAGACCGCTCTGTTGTTGTGTCTGGTTTCCTTTCGTCGGGTTTCCGATGTCCGGGCTTTTGACGTGGACTCTTTTTCCTTTTCACCGGTAGGGGTTTCCGTCTCCGTTTCGCGTCGGACTAAGTCTAATTCGGTCTCTGTGTCGTACCCTTACTTCCCCGATAGACCTAGACTTTGCGTTGCTCAGGCTGTTAAGGCTTACCTTTGCGCGTCTCGGCCCTTCCGTAGCTCTTCCTCAGGTCCGCTATTTATTTCCTATGTCCGTCCGTTTAGTCCTGTTTCTGCTCCGACTTTGGCCAGGTGGATTAGATGGATCCTTGGCCTGGCTGGAGTTGAGCCTTCGTTTGGGGCTCATTCGGTTCGGGGTGCGGCCGCCTCGGCGGCTTTGTCTCTCGGGAGTTCTCTGTCCGATGTCCTTTCGGCTGCAGATTGGTCCCGGGAGTCCACTTTTCGTACCTTTTATTTTCGCCCTCAGCCGCATGCTTCCTGCGCTCTGTTGCGGCGTTAAAATTGCAAAATATGAAGCCTCCTGTCTTGCTGTAAAATTGGGGATTAATCTAGCCTTGGTGCAGTATTAATCTAAATTTTATTAAAGACAGGAGGCGAGTATTTTCCCCCCCTTTCTATGCCCTCCCTATTTGTTTTGGGGGGAATGTCTCGAGTTGTCCCTGCTCCGCTGTGTTTTACGGTTTGGTTGGGGATGTCTATTTTGTGCCTGGTATTGTCACTTCGCTTTTATTTTCCAGGCCGTTCTGCTACTCTTTGAGTATTCCGGATCCAAGGTCCTGTTTCCCGGCGGGTTTCCTGTTGGTTCTGCGGTTTCTGTTCCTATCTCCGGCTGTTCGGTGGCTTGCCCTTCCTGTTAGGCGTCACCGCAAAGAAAGAGGAGGAGTTGCTGGATGTTGGGACTGATATAGATTCATGTCTGTTTTTTGATTGGTTCTTTTTATGATGGTTGTTAACTCCTTTGCTGCTGGAGGTTATTCAGTAAAGAAGGTTATGCAAAATACTCGCCTCCTGTCTTTAATAAAATTTAGATTAATACTGCACCAAGGCTAGATTAATCCCCAATTGTAGTTTATAAAAATGGATGAAATCTAAAATTATAAATGTACTTCTTAATATAAACAATTCATACAATTTTTTTTCCTTACCTTGATTAATATTATATGTCACAGAAATTAGACCTCGAACATTTGGTCAAAATTTGCATCATTACATAGATCAGGAAAGTATATGTATAAAACTGTTGGATTAATAAATGTGGACTTTGTAGTTTACATAAAGAACATGGACATGAATAAAAGGATCTAAGGAGTCTTATATCATAAATTATAAAAATAGTGTCTGCCTAATATGTCTAATGCTTATTTTACCTACTTTCTTGAATTCAAAATATAACACATAAAATAAATGAACACAGTGAATAGAAAATGTAACAAAGTATTTGGGATGAACAGAAAAATAGCAACATTATATACGATTTTCTAGTACATATAAGTACAATAAAAACGTTTTGGTCAATAAGGCTGGAATCCTTCATTACAAGTGACTACATTTAAAAACAATAAAAAGTATCAATTACATTCTAATGTTATGGGGGATTACAAAGCAATACTATATTTATGAAAATGCTTACTTTAATATGTAAACATAATTACACCGGTTTATAAAACTGCAAAATGTACTATTGTGAAAAAGTGATAAATCCGCTTTAACTGTAGAAATCAATTTTCTATTGCTAATAAGAGTACATATGGTTGCCATTAGCCAGGGAAATTAATGTATGGTTTATTTTCTGAAGGAGCACTGCACAATTTTTATTTGAAAGAATTCCATACCAACTACATAAGAATTAAGGGAACTAAAATGTTTATGTCCTTAGGAGAATGAGGATACTTTCTAAAATGTTTGACATCAAACTTCTGGTATTACCATCAGATAATAATTTGACTTTTTTATAGTTTATATAAAATGTATTTAAATGTATTCTGTAAAATGCAAATGTCCCTGCTTAATTTTAACTAACGAATAAAGTATTTACATATGTCATAGTAGATTATTTAAATGTTATGGCCAAAGTTCAAGCAGATATTGAGAAAGATGTACATGTCATTACTATCGCAATGCAGATGTGAGATTACATAATAGAATAAAAAAAAACATGATTGTTAACATGTATCTATGCAATATATTTTGTAATAGAATATTTTCTGATATTATGATGGACATTACATAATAATAAATGATAACACTATCACCTTTGCCCTTAATTCATTCCAAAGATCTCTAGGATACTTTATCTAAACACACTTGCAAATTATTGTAATTGTTAAAAACAGTTTTAAAGTTTATTATCTGTCTTAAAAGATATGTTTTGGAACAAAGCCTACATTTGCATGATTACATAAATGGAATGTGGAACACTTTTTCTGAAACACTTTTTTTCCACAATTGTTTGGTTTTTGCTGCCTCGATATATATTTTAATGATTGTTCACAGTTATATAGTAAAGCTGAAAAAACAATACTAGATAATAAGTTGTCTACTTCCTTGGGTGGGAAAAGCTGATATCACTGTAACTGAGTTTTTTTGGTTTCTCTACTCTTTCTCAGAATAAGGATAATTCCTGGAGGCCGTAAGAAGGGCATCAACATGATCACCAGAGATCCAGAGATAAAGTCACCTGGTTCCATGCTTTCTTGTAATTGCATTGATCATTTTATTACTTAAATAATCAATGTCATAGTAAACACCTGTTTAAGTAGATAATATCTTCATACACTGGCATTTAGGTCACCTTGCAGAGTAATATTGCTATAGTTATTATTTTGTTATCAATGACATTTTCAAACTTTTTATATAAACGTTTTATGGCTCTTGAAGTGATGTCTGCTACATATATGGGCACATCACAAAAAAGTAGCTAAGTCTTGCAAAGAATAGAAACTAAACCTAACCTTAGGAAACAAAAACAAATACGGTATGCTTTTGTATCAATAGTTTCAGAAAAGAAATAAGGAGTTTAAAGTATGTCTAAAAGATCTCAAAACAGTTTCAATCCTACCGTCACTTTCTGTTAATGCTTCTTCAATACTTGTATTTTGTCTTCTGGAGCTTTCACTTACACGTGTTTTCATTACATTGATTACATTTTGAAATAACTTATGAATTATGGATTTGGGTATCATGGTCAGAAAATATGACCCATACCATCAAGGGTCAGTATACTGTTGCTGTTATATTATGTAAAGCCACATATAAATGATCTGATGCCAAAGGTTTGCTGAGAGTATGTATGTTATAATTAAGCTTGTATAGCCACTCACTTCAAATACCTGTTAGGTTACAAAAAATATGACCCTAGAGATTTTTATAGACCATAATTTCTGAAGTTTAATAATAGACAGAAACATGAACAGAGAAGCCATAATTAGCAAAGCAATATATTACAGTTCATTGCTAACTTTTGTCCAACTTGTTCTTCTTTTGCTTTGATGATTTCCCAGGAACATGAAACACCCAATTATCCAATCATTTTTACACTGTCTTGGTAACAGCAAGAATAGGTTATAGGTGAGCAGATTTGAGATAGCAGAACTAAAATGCCTTCATTTTCTCTGCTCTCTCACTGCTTAATTACTGGAACAATTGTTTGAACATTTCAATATATTAATTTAGCATGGGGATAGTTGCAGTGCCTGTTTTTTTGTTATGCTAAAATTAAGCTGAATTTCTGTGATCTAAAAATAAAATATATTTTTACAACAAATGAATGAATGGTGGGTTACCCAATATACCATAATTTGGAATAAATATAGATACAGTCACAGGCAGCTTTTATATACAATGACACCACTGTCCAATACAAGGCTGTAGGAAGCCTACATTGTATACAATGCCTATGGAGAGTTTAAATATGTGTTTGCTATAAGCATAACACTGTGCAGGGGTGGGCCAGCCCATGGGACAACTGACAAAAGGCTGGTCCAACTTCTTCAAAGAGGATCAGTTTGAATTTGGCCAGCCTTCTTGCTGAGGCAGAAATATATAGCTAGATCACATAATGACATTATGTGATGAAACAGTAGTAACATGGCAATCTGCACGGTATTTAGGGACCCTAAAGTTAAAATATCTAGCAAGAATATTTTGTTATATAAAATGCATTTTTCGATGTACAATTAAGAGAATGTTCACATTATCAGTCCTATTATCAAGAAAATTAAATATTATAAGTGGCTTTTCTCACTTCTGCCAAAAACCCTACATTGTATTTTGTTCCCCTGGAAGAGTCATCAATTGTGTCCAGAATAGCCAAGTCACGTGCAAGATTAGCAATTGACACCCGCAATGGATAGAAAAGTGTCAATGTGGGGGGCCAAAACATTTGAACCTTTGTATGCAAGTCAGTAGATGCCCCCCCCCATTGTATAGAGCAAATCCCAATACAAGGCTACCCGTAGTGCCTTGGCATTTGATTTATGCCTACTGTCATGCTGTATCCTGTCAAGGTATATCTACCTTTGTGCCTTTTTCACGCTTATTGACCAGTCCTGTTTCTCCTGCCACCACACATATACATATTTGCGTGTCTTTATATGTCTGTCTACCTACTGATGCATCGTGGGGTACAGGCAGAGTCCTTGGTATCCCCTGCAACTAGGCTCCTACCCGACCTGCTTGTCACATCAGAATGTTGTTTTTGTAATATATGTAGCAAAGTAATTCAGTGGTATTGGTTAGATAACTTCTATTCTCGCTTGAAAGTAGAATTTCCAAATATTTTTACTTTACACAAAGATGTTTCAAAAAGTACAACTTAGAATATTAATTTCCTAGTTAGATTCCTGCAGTAGTGATTTAAAGATCTATTAAAATAATTTCCCTACAGAAAAAGCAGTGCCAAAAAGATGGAAAGTCATTTCTCCAAATAATTATGTGGCAGCTAATAGTGGATTATGAAGGCACCAATTAAAACAGATTTATCCTATACCATGTCTCAAATCAAAAAGAAAAAAAAAAGTGAGTAGCTGGCCAACAGCATTATAACATGTAATATAATCAAAGATGTTCAGTGGGCAATAAAAACTGTCATCATCCACTTGCAATATTAACTATGGGAGCTTTGTCTGCTTAATCATAAGGCTATGATGTAGTGAGAAATATTCTATTAACGGACGCATATTAAACAGTTATACTAATAAGCTATATGAAGGTATATATTTTTCTAAAAGTATATGTACTCTAGATATTATCACAGACTTACAGTATATGATGAAGAGCGTTATACTTTACTATGGGTCTATCTAGAGCCAGCAGTTACGAGGCAAACTTTGAAATGAGAGCCAGTCAGCAGGGGAATACCATTAGCATCCGTGTTGATTGCTTTGCCGTACAATGTAGCTGAAGACAGTTGCACCTTAGCTTTTTCCATCACAATTACATTACATTACAGCAATACCATCTATGCAGATGTGTGCTTGACATATATATTTGACACATATGTACTATATGTACATAATAATGACATATTAAACCCTAGAAAAGAATACATATCTCAGAGAGGGAGTGAAAGTGGTTCCGATGGCAAAATGGAAATATATAACACAGTAATGTCAAACTAAGTTTTAAAAAGACATTGAATGGTTTCAGGATATGTTGCTGCTTCTGCACAGGTGTCACATTTATTTGACTGAAAACATCCTGTACAGAAACAGAGATATCATTAAAATCAGCACTGCCTCAAACATTTTTGGAAGCCAGTCTGACATCCATGATGTGGCTGGAAAAGAGGTGACGTGATTAGGAAAATTAAGTTAGATAGGAGAGAGTTGAGCAGAAGCCGTTAGACTCATGATGTTTGGGAATTCGGTAAATATATATTTTCTTTAATTTTATACTTTTATGTCTAAAAGCACCAATAGTAGAAGGAGAGATGTGTCATACATGGGTCACCTACATTGTCACCTAGTTTGCTACAACCAAACGGTGCCACATTACTGCATCCCTTTGATGCCTTTGCCTGCCTAAAACGTGGTGCCATCGGTTATCCTGGATCTCAGGGGTTCTGTTGACCTAAAGCTTCCTCTGTGAGGCCGTTTCACATACCCACCATCCCCTCAGTAAAGTAGAACTTTATTACATTTAATAGAAATAAAAGGTGAGTATATGAGAAAATACTGGTGGTTTACAGCAAGAAGTTGTAAATGTATTTCCTTTTCCTTTGTTTCTTTTTTTATTTTAAAGTGTAGTAAAGTATCTAGTATCAGGAGTTAACCTCCATGAATGGAAAGGGGGAATCATTAGTTTTTTGTTGCATCTGCTTCTTTTCAAACCAAATATGTTTGTGTTTTATAAACAAAAATACTATTCGTATGAAAGTACAAAAGGAACATACATGTAGGTAAATACAAATGGTACAAATACCCTCAGAACTTCCCATGTATAAGCAGCATAGTCTTAGCAAAGCATTCATTGTAAGACTCTCAATAGTCTTTGACTAGGGACTTTGTGATACATACATCAAAAATGCATTACAGATGAAAGATTGTGTAATTAGATTCAGGTCATCTTATTTGTGCTGGACTTTAAGAGTTGATCCAAAGGTCATGGATTGAAATTGATTAAGGATAAGTTTAAATATAAATCAAGGGAATTGTTTTCACTATGAGTTGCTGAAATGGTCTGCCAGTGAGGCTTTATCGATATGCAGGCTTATAAATAGGCTGAAATGCTCTTGAGCTGGTAAGAAGTCAATAGTTATAGCTATTTGAACATAGAACTTTAATTAGAATATTCAAGAACTACGAGTACACTTGACAAGATTGAATGTATAATGTGTTTTCAGTGGCCATTGTGGGCCATAAAAAGTCCTTTTCTGGCTTTGCATTTCACTTTAGTATATAATCCTGAGTGACTGCAAATTACGATTCTATAGATGTGTAATACATGTTACGGATTTACAGATTAAAATGTATTAATTGTTTTAAAACATGGTATAGATTAGATAAGCATAATTCCATTTTGGTATTCCTAAATGTATTAGAAATGTGGTTTACATGACCTATACATCTTAACACTTTTTAAAAAAATATTGTTTTTATACAAATAATACTTTAGAGGAAGTGTTACACAGCTTTTATCATGTTTAAATTAGTTTAAATATATGGGAATATGAAGCTAACTCAATGAAGCTAAGATCTGTGACATGAGCCAAACACTCATATTTAATTCAATTTCCTCACATTAACTTGTTTTCCCTTCATCCTAAGCTTCTACCAAATGGGAGAAATAAAAAAAATGTTGTAATTTGAAGGAGAAGAATAAGTGTTCCTCTATAACCTTGTGCTTTTGGGGCACTTGAGTCAACTGCCATGCAGTTCAGCATGAGTGTGGCTCACTGGCCATTTCCAAATTTTTGAACCATTCTATATGAAAGTGTGACTGAACATCACTGGTGCCTGGGTTCATCATTTCGGAAGGTGTACAACATTAGTAGACATTGCCAGTGGTGTGATTTATAAATAAAGAAATAAATAGTAATAATCTAAAAAAATGATAATATATCTTAGCAAATAATTAACATATATTCAGTGAAAAAACAATCCAATTCTGACTATACAGTTCCTAGTTTTTATCTGAAGAGGAATGGGAAGCTCTAATTCTAACAGAGGTCAATACTTTCTTAGACAAAGCCCCCATCTCCCTTATCCTGCTCCTTGCCTCGGAAGCTGAATGCCAAGGTATGATGTAATAAAGAGAGAGGAAGCATTTGACTCCTTTTAAAGAAAGTACAGACATTGCACTACTCCCTTTGTTGTGGGCTGTTAAGAGGGACATCTCTAATATTTTCAACTGACCTGTCTTCTACTTTATAATAGCATCAGAGTATACCCTATGCAACACACTGTACCAAAGAGATTTTAATTCATAAAATCTTTCAAATCCTATTCGAAATTTGCTTCTTGCTTTGATTTGCATTTTCACACTTTGTTTTGCAATGTGTCCCTTGCAGTTCATGAACATTGCAGTTCATACCTCTGGCATTTAAAAAGGTTATTTATAAATCAAGTAACAGTCTATCAAAATGTTTTTCATAGTGAAAATAAGACATGCACACCATCCAATAAGAACAATACTACTTGAAAGTGAAATTGTCTTTATTGTAAGATATGCACACTATTCTTCTACTTCAATCATTTGTCACGAGACAGCTCAGTAGAATTGGTTTCATTAATATTGACAATGGCTGATTATAATTTCATCTGTAGGCCTGAAAACCTAGAATCTCATTTGTATTTGACCTTGACAGCTGTGTTTGCTGAATGAATTACTCCAAGCACATTACACAAGGTTTCACATACTATTTAAATGACATGAGCTTTACCTTGCCCATAAGACTCTCAAATCACACCGTACTGCTCTAGAAATGCTACCATAAAATGCTACAGTAAAGTTTTCTTTTAAACTGTCCAAAGAATGTCTATTAAATGTCTATGTTTTCCAGAGGACATTTTTCATTGTGTCAACCTTCACCCTAGAGAACCATCTGGAGTGATGAATAAGTATGATTTAACTAAGACAATTTACATAATATTGGTGAATTAACACTATTACTTAAAGTAAGCTTCCATGTTATTTAAAAAATAATAGTAGCAAAGTGAAAGGATGCCAACATTAGCCAAGGGACAGTTATTATGGTATATCGAAAGGGTCACTAAGATACTTTCCACTAATGAAAAAAATAGCTACTGTCAAAATACGTTGAAACAGTGTCAGATCTGTAACTATATTTAATTCATTGTATAGATTTACACTATGTACACAAATTGAAATATTTGTGTGCAAAATCATTAATGCACATACAATTTATACATGTAAATTGTCAGTTTTTTTCTGACATTCAGTAATACATACTGTGACAGAAAGCAGGGGACAATAATGGAAGGAGTGTATATATATATCCCCCTATATTTTGCAGGGTGGTTACACTCAGTAGTCTTTTACCAGCCCCAGTGAGATGTCTGGAATTATTGGATGTCTATTAATTGTGTATTTTGGGTCCCTGGGGTGGAGTACTTGGAGAGTAGGGCGGGCCAGTGCTCCACTCCACAGTTTGTGAGCAGCCGAAGAACAGCAGGTGGGAATCCAGGCCGGAGATTCACGGATACTCTCCTAGTACTCACCTGCATCCACTAATTAATGGTAGAGGCAGTTAAATAGCCTCCTGATCTGAGAGCAGGGAGAGATCATTTTGCTCCCAGAGAGGGAGAGAGAGAGAGAGGGAGAGAGGGAGAGAGGAGAAGAGGGGAGAGAGGGAGAGGGAGAGAGAGAGCTGCTAAGCTACTGAGCGCTGCTATTATTAGGTTGGAGAACCTTGTTTAGTAAAGTGCTCATAAGAGCAAGGCTTTTTTTTTTATTTGTTTATTTTTGCTGTTATGCCTGTTGTGAAAAATAAAAACAGGCCCAGCCTTTTATTGTGTCTGAGCCGTCTCTGCAACCTGGAAGACTGTGTTTGAGTAAACAATTCCCGGACAGAGTACCAAGTTAAGGGGTATTGTGTCACAATACATATATGTTAGGGATTATTTTGAACAAAATAAATGAACTATCACAGATATTTCTAAGAATATTTACTATGCTAAATATATTTGACTTTTAGAGCCAACAAAACAGTTTTTTAAATACGTATTAGTTTTAGCTTCATAAAGATTCAGCGAGTACAGCTGAGTACAAACAAGTCTCACTCAGAAGGCTGCATATGTGTTCACCCTTATGAATATATAAATAAAAGTGTCCACCCATATTCAATGGGCTGGATTCGTTGCCAATGACATGGTCTATTATAGGTATAGAAATCCCTGCATAGATTGCAAAGGCTAGAAATGAGATTAAAAACAGTGATTCATACCATTCAATATAAGACGTGTAAATGGGCCAAAAGACATTCAGACTAATTTTTCTGTTCCTTTTTGGCCTATTTGTTTTTGAACAACAAATTACATTCCCTGCTCATTCGGCTTGGCCAAAAATTTGGGGGGATTTTTAATTTGGAACAAAATGTATTGCCTGGTACCCTCATTCACTCTCTCACACTCCCACTCAAAATCTCATCCTTGTTCACTGTCTCTCTCATGCTCTCCAAATGTTTGCCTACCTTCTATGCGAACCACTTCCACCGGTTCCACAACTTCTAAATCTTTTATCTTCTCCCTTCTCATTACTTGTATATCTTCATTCTGCTATCTTTAATCTTTCATCTTCGTCCGCATCTCTGCAGACATAACCCGGTGGGAACTTCCACTGAAACAGTGGGCTTCTGGTAATGTCCTCTCCCCTGACTGGAAGAAGAAAAAAAATTGAAGATGAAGAAGATGCGGAAGTGGTTGGCGGGACTGGTCAGCAGAGAGGGTAGGGAAACATTTAGAAAGCGTGATAGAGAGAGTGAACGAGAATGAG
>VKOC01010321.1:0-10052 GCA_009364415.1 Spea multiplicata
GGAGTATGCCGGCGATATATAAATAATAACACACATTGTACAGCGCTGCGGAGTATGACGGCGATATATAAATAATAACACATTGTACAGCGCTGCGGAGTATGACAGCGATATATAGATAGACACAGTGATGGCCGTGAGAAACACTTCACATCATCGCAGGTAAGCTGTCGCGGCGTGGGGGGAGGGGGGATACCCGTGTTATCGCACACGTATGTTACACGCCGCCTGTCCACTTACCGCTCCAGTTCTTCACCATCTTGAACATGTTGGCGGCGCGGCCGTACAGCTCGCACGCTTCCTCTATCTTGGACGAGCCGCTGAAAGAGAAGACGACGTGAGACAGAAACCTGGAACCGGGAGGCAGATCGGCCCCTGGCGGCCCCCGCCGACTCTGTAAACCTTAATCAGTCGTTGGTCTCGTCTTAGATTCAGGAGCCGGATGTCTATCCCATGCATGCTTAATCCCCTCACTGTATTACCCTGTACCACCTCTGCTGGGAGGCTGTCCCACTTATCTACCACCCTCTTATCACTCACTGTAGATCTGAATACATCGCGAGTGGGTTTCAATCCACACTCCGCGGGGTTAAGCGCTGCTTCCCTGGGGTACCTCGACCCCCTTTTGCCCCCAGATTGTTCTTTACTCACCCGAAAAGCCCCGAGAAGAAAGACTGAGAGGATTTGACTTTCTTTTCGGCCTCAGCGAGCAGCTGCAGCGCCTCCTTCTCCTTCCCGGAGTTATCCATCTTACAATCCGGGGCACAACCTGCAAGGATGAGTGTGAGTGGAGACTCCGAGTGCGGGGGGGGGGGCAGCTTCTTATGCAGATGAGTGCGGGAGTCGATAATGGGGAGATGACCGGGGGTCGGAGGGAGGCCGGAGGGGGGTTACTGCAGCTGGGAGGCCGGAGTGGGGTTACTGCAGCTGGGAGGCTGCGGTTTGAGAAGGGGGTCACTATGGGATGAAGGCCGGGTCGGGGTTTGACAGGGTGGCCGGAGGACTAGCGGACCGGAGTCAGGACCGGCCGGGGATCCGCGGACTTTCAAGGAGCCCTCGGCCTGGGTACAAACCTGGATTAGAGTCCGGGGATCCGAGGCCTGGCACTGGAATCAGCCCCCTCCTGGGGTCGGGGATTGGAAGCTCCGTGTGACAGGATCTCAATCCCTGATCTGGATGAGCCGCTGGCAAGCTGACACTGCGCGACTTCCGCCCACACTGCGCATCACATGATCTGTCACTGCGTCACTTCCGCCTTCACCGTGTCAGCTGACAACAAAAGTCACGTGACTGGTTTAAATTCCCTGACTTCGAGCGAGAGGACGCGATCTGCACCAACAGGTACGTGAGGGGTAATACGGGTCACCCCCCCACTGGGTTCCCTAGGATAAATGCACTTGGTACTCAGGGTGGTATTATGGGGTACTAAGGTGGTTACCTGGTGAGTGATAGAGGCCCCCGGGGGGTAATATGAGGGGTGAGGGGGGGGGGTCATTATCACAGATGTTCCGTATTCTTTACCTTTTTCTACTTCTGGATAATTCTGGGGAAAAACTAACTTTTTGCACCGTTTCCCCCGGTGTTCTCCTGGACACTGAAATATTCCCTCCTTCTTTCAGAAAAATACCCATGGTATCACCATGGCAACCAGTCTGGGTCCCGTGGCGCGCCGGAAGAGAGAGAAGGCCTCGCAGCCGGACGGCGGCTCTTCCTCGTTATCCGCCGACCAGCAGAAGTCCAGGGTGTGGAGTTATTACACCCGGCTGGGGGGCACCTGCGTGGAGTGCAACGTCTGCCGGAAGCAGCTCTCCCTCCATAACAACACCAGCGGCATGAGGGAGCACCTGGAGCGGTGGCACGGCTCCCACACCCCCAGCTTCCCGCACCCCGCCGAGGACAAAGAACTGGATTTTCCCAGCCAGGACGGCGCCCCCAAGAGGCCGAGGCAGACACTGCCGGGAAGGGACATGTGCCGCTCAGCCCCCGAAACCAGGACGGGCGTCATAGCCGACCTGGTGCTGGACATGGTTTGCCACGACCTTCATCCTCTCTCCGTGGTGGAGGATAAAGGCTTCGGCCTCCTCTTTGGGTACCTGGAGCCCAATTTCAGTCTTCCGTCCCCCGCGCAGCTTTCTGGCCTCCTCTGGCACCGCTACGCTCTGGCCAAACAGCGGCTCAAGCTGCGTCTGCAGGACGCCGGCGCCGTCGTCCTCTGCATGGAGACCTGGACGGCCAACGCGAACCAGCCCTGCCAGGTCGTCACAGCCAACGTCCTCGACGGCGAGTGGACGCTGGCGAGGTACCTGCTGGAAAACCAACGCCTTCACCCGGGGAAAATGGCGGACGACCCGACGGACAGACTCTATTCGCTGGTTGTGGAGTTCGGGTTTCCCGCTGATGCCGTGTCCTGCGTGGTTCACGAGCTCCCCGCTTCCGTGAAGTCTTACGGACCGGCCCTGAAGGAGAGCTGCGGCTGGGCCAGCGTCTGTTGCACGGCTCACGCGTTGCACTTGTGTGTCCGGGAGGGCCTGGAGGTTCAGCCGGTGCGCGAGGCGTTGGCCGCGGCCAGAGGGTTCATCGGCTTCTTCCAGCAGGACGCCAAAGCCGCCTGCTGTCTGAACGCCAAACTGGAGTCCATGAGCAAGGCCCGGCCCGGCCTGGACGCGGAGTCCTGCTGGATCAGCACGCTGGAGATGTGTCAGAACCTGCTGGACATTAAGTGGGCCCTGCTGTCCGTCGTGGAGGAGCTGGCCGTTGAAAACCTGGCCGACCAGCACTGGAAGCTGTTACAGGACGTGGTGCCGGTGCTGAAGACCATCTGGATCGCCACGGTTTTCCTACAGGAAGAGGAGAACGTCTCGGTGTCGTCCGTCATGCCCTGCGTCCACGGCATACTGACCGCCTGCCAGCACTTCTCCGAGGTCTGCAGCAGCGCCGTGAAGCTGGCGGTTAATCAGATCCGGGCCGAGCTGTGCCGCCATTGGGACGTGGCGCACGAGGATCGGCTCCTGGCCAGTCCTTCTGTGATGGCCTCGTTCCTGGACCCTCGCTATAAAGAGTTGCGGTTCCTGAAGGTCGGGTCCAGGGAGGAACTTCACAGCCGGGTGATGACCCTCCTGGCGAGCGACGCTCATCCCGAGCTTCCCCCCGAGCCGCTGTTAAGCTGCAGGATTGAAGAGGAAGCTTGCCAGCTGTCTGCGCAGAGCGCCATGTATGACCTTCTGCTCGGCAGAGACCCCGCGGAGAACACGCCAGAGGCCCGCCGGCAGCTGGAGGACTACATCGTAGAACCCGTCTGCAAGCGCAGCACGGACCCGCTGCTCTGGTGGAAGAATAACCAGCACCGTTTCCCCGCGTTGGCGAAGCTGGCCCGCCGGTACCTGGTCATCCCGGCCACGGCCACCGGACCCCAACGCGCTTTCAGTGCCGGACTGGGCCCGATGGACCAACGGCGAGCTGCGCTCGATCCCAAGCACGTGGACGCCATCTTGTTTTTACACCACAACGCGGACTTACTGGACCCGACGAAAATCAAGTGACTGGAACTGATTATCTGTCGTCCGGAGGGGTTTCCGGGGGCCGGCCCCAGAGAGTAACGCGGTCTCCGTGTGGTCGCCGCGCGGTCCCCTCACAACACGTCTTCGTGGTTTTTTTTTCTGGTTTGAAGGTGGCGGTTACTGGTTGTTACCGGCGGTTACTGGTTGTTACCGGCGGTTACTGGTCTCTATTTCTGTTGCTCGGTGTAGCCGGAGATGCACGGTAGATGCACGTCGCACGTTTCTCGCACGTTTCACCACATTCACCCCCTCCCTGCAGAGCCAAACACCAAAGCTCAGGAATGGGGGGCGCGCCCCCCCCCCCCAAAGCCGCGGCACTTTCCTCCTTTACCGGAGCCAACAAGAGCACTGACTTCCTTCACGTGTGGCACCTTTTACACGCTAACAGGGCCCCGGAACACGCCAGCCCAGGGCGCTGAATATCTAAATCCTGTACAGTTAACTTATTTTTGTAAAATACAGTATTTTGTGTAATTTTATATAAATTAAAAAAAAAATCACCGTGAATCAATAAAGCGTCTGTGGAGCGGATGGTGAACGATTCTTTCTCCCCGAGCTGCACCTGGGGCCGACCTGGAGTGTAGGAGTAACGCGGTGATCGCGGCTGTGGCTTAAGGCTCTGCGAGTACTACCTCCTAGCAACCTCTGGGAGAGGCAATGGACCCAAAATCCCAAGAACGCTCTGAAATACCGTATATACATATATACCCCCCCCCACCCGTCTAAGCTTCACCGAATATTATATCCCTGAACAGTCCCTCCTGCCGCGGGGCCGCTGGTTACTCTGAGTTCTAATCACCCGCTTGGTGTAAGTTGTGTGGCCCTCGCTGCTCCGCTCCCCTCGCCTTTCCTAATCTACCTTTCAGGGGGGAGAATGACACCACCAGCCCTGTATAATGTATAGATAAATCAGCGAGCCGGCCCCCTGTATAATGTATAGATAAATCATGACCGGCCCCTGTATTAATGTATAAGATAAATCAGTGGACCGGCCCTTATAATGTATAGAGTAAATCCAGTGACGGCCCCTGTCATAATGCATAGATTAAATCAGCGAGCCGGCCCCCTGTATAATGTATAGATAGAATCAGTGACGCGGCCCTGTATAATGTAATAGATAAATCAGTGACCCGGCCCACCTGTATAATGTTATATGATAATTTCAGAGACCGGCCCCTGTATAATGTATAGATAATAGTGACAACTGCCCCCTGTTAGTATAGATAAGTCAGCGACCGGCCCCTGTAACTAATGCATAGATAAATCAAGTGACCGGCCCTCTGTATAATTATAGATAAATTCAGTGCCGCCCCCTGTATAATGTATAGATAAATCAGAGACCGGCCCGCCTGTATAAATGTATATGATAAATCTGTGGCTGGCCCCCTGTTAATGTATAGATAAATCAGTGACCGGCCACTGATATGTATAATAAATCAGCGGCCGGCCCTGTAATAATGTAAGATAAATCAGTGACCGGCCCCCTGTATATCTGATGTATGATAAATCATGACCGGGCCGACTGTATAATGTAGTGGATAATCAGCGACCGGCCCCTGTATAATGTATAGATAATTCAGCGACCGGCCCCTGTATAATGTATAGATAAATCAGTGACCGGCCCATTAAATAGGTTTATACGAATGTATACGGATTCTGTGGCCCCTGGGAGTTATTATGCACAGAATGCCTGTGGCCCTCCCAAGGTGGCCCCTGTGTCTTTCTATTAACCCCTGCGTATCTTCTAGTCCCCTCTGCTCCTGGTTCGAGGTGTTGGCTCCTTGCTGCCATTAGGCTTGATGGGGTAACGGAGCGCTGGGCCGCGCCATCTTGGTTGTGGCGGACAGGAGGGGGCCCATCACAATGCGGCAAAAGCACAGCGAGCAGATAAGGGGTCAGTTTGAGGGGGGGCAATAGAGGGGCAGATAGACACCCGCTGCACCTCGTAACACTCAGAGGGTTTTTACCAGCCTCGGGTGAAGGGGCAGATTCTTCAGGTTTTTACCCCAGTCTCGGGGTGAAGGGGCAGATTCTCAGGGTTTTTACCCCAGTCTCGGGTGAAGGGGCAGATTCTCAAGGGTTTTTTACCCCAGTCTCGGGGTGAAGGGGCAGATTCTCAGGGTCACGCAGTCTCCTCTAATGTAATGATATCTGAGCGTCCCGATTGGTGCTTCTCTCCCTGCTTTATCACAGCTGGAATTGCTGCTTGAATACAGATGACTTCATACAGAATATCTTTATCTCCCGCCAGGTCACGGTTTCCATAACGACCGTCATTAGAGCCATTTGGTGTCACTATTAGTGTCAGTGTGACGGCATATGAAGGGTTAATAACTGGTGGTGTCAGAATTCCGGAGGTCCTCCTGGGGGTTTCGGGGTCTCAGGTGCTGGGGCAGTTCTACCTGTAATTGCCCCACGTTGTGCTGCCCCCGGCCCCCCCCGGAGCATCTGAATGCATAGAGGGGAAAAGTTACAAGAGACTGGAATCTCACACCAGAGGGTGAGATGGAACGGAGTTAAGTTTTACTTTAATGAGAGGGTGGTAGGTAAGTGGTGCAGCCTCCCAGCAGAAGTGGTAGAGGGTAATACAGTGAGGGGATTAAACATGCATGGGATGGATAGACATCCGGCTCCTGAATCTAAAACGAGATTAAGGTTTGAGTCTTCACAGACTAGACGGGTCGGTTCCGGCTCACACCCCCCGCGGGCATTTATTTCCTCGCCCCAGGAGCTCACACTCTATCACAGCTGCCCCGGGACACAGACCCAACGCGGTCTGCTTCGCAGAATTTATATATTTCGGTTTGGCACCCAAAACAAGCACAGCCCACCCGTCACCAAGAGGAAGCGATGCCATTCAAATCCAGCCAATAGGAGCCTACAAACAAACCCTCCGCCCCTCCCCCTTGATTAATTATTACACACGGTGGTCAATCACTTTCAACACGCCCAATCGGCCAGCAGGGTGGCCAACAGAGACCCTCCCACTTCTTCCAAGGCTTGGCCAATCAAAAGCAGCTGTTGCCTCTCTGGCAGAACCAATTTATAATGGCTGTGGTTAGGACCCTTCCTTTAGGTGTCCAGGGCACTGCCTGATAAGAGTCGCTCAGGAAGGGCCTTATGTGGCCTGTGTTGTTTTGGAGCCAGGAATTCAGTGAGAGTTAGTAGTGTAAACAATGCATGGCGCTGACTCCCGGCCGCCGCTGTTTGTTATAATAGCAGCAACAGAAATCAGTGCAGTTTAGCAACACACATACGTTTTAACCCTTTAGTTCATGTTGGAGGGCACACGGTGGGGTTAATATTTGTAGTTACCCCCAAAGGGCAATATTTCATGTATTTATTTGGTTTCTGGGGTAATCGTTTGTGTTTATTTATATATATAGACTAATACCCCCAGCAAGGGCACAAAGGCCTGTACAAAGTGCCCCTGGGGCAGCTGTCATTGTGTCAGGTGACTTTGTTGCCCCTCCCCCATCGGTGCACTGTGTGTAGGGCAGGTAGGTGCGGGGGGGGTTGCTTCCTCCTGGGGGGTAATTTGCAAGTCTTTGGGTTCTGGTCCCGGGCTGCAGATACCCCGATGGGGGGAGGGGTGTGAGGGAGGGGGAAAAAAAATAATACACCCCCAGTCCGTGTCCGCGTGTTTCCCCCGTGGGAGTCCGTCGTGGCCCCGCGTGTCCAGCCGGGGGTTCCGTGGCAGTTTTGGGGCTCACCGATCAGGCACTGCTCCGGCCGGCTATGTGCAGAGGCCGCTGGGGTCCTGCATTGAGAGCCCGTGCAGGGGAGGCCGGGAGACCCCGGGCGGCTGCTGCTCAAACACCGCGGTGAGTTTCTTACAATTGTAGCGATTTCTCTTTAAATGTCTGTAACTCTGCGCTACCTGCCCCCTGATCGGGGCCGGGGGGTGCGGAGAGGGGGGCAGCAGCACCCCCCGGCCCCCTCCTGCCCCCACCCCTCCGCTGCCCCCCACACCGGGGGCTCGTCCCTGTCACGTCTGCAGGATGCACAATTCTCTGGGTCCCGGGCTGGGGGCGCAGGCCGCTGGGGGGGGAGGTGGGGTCCCTGCCGGAGTATCTGCCCCAGCCCTGGCGGTGGGGGTAACTGCAGTCCGTGGAGGGTGCAGATATATTGGGGAGGGGGGGGCAGGCCCGGGGTATTGTGCATCCTCGTACTCACCCCAGCCGCGGTGGCCATAACACTTGCCCTTGCCTGGGGTATTTGCAGAGTTTCTGCCCCGCTCTGTGTGTTGGTTGCATGAGATGCAGACTTTGTGTTATTGGGGTGCAGATCTCTGGGGGTCCCCGGGGAGGAATAACAGCCTGCGGGGTCTGTGACCTTACAGGGGCGGCGAGAGGGGCAGTTCCAGTGTTCTCGTGGGGTAACTCCAGGCCGGTGGGGTAATTATGCGCCGGGGGTTTGTTTCTGGGTTTGTTTGTAAATATTGGGGGGGGGGGGGCTGGTTTTGTTTTCCCTTGTAATAAAGCGAGAGGTAGTAGTGACAGGGCTCAGCTGCTCAGGGAGGCGGGAACAACCAGGAAGAGGGAACGGGATTCGGTGCGGAGGGTGACAGGTTGCCCCGTGGTGGGGCAGTTATCGCACCTGGTGATGTAGTCCAGCCCCGTTCTGCCGTGTTATATGGCAGTGACATTGTGTGGCACTCGGGGGCCGATGGCGATGCCCCAGGGGTACCCGTTCAGTCAGTGGCTGCTGATGGTGTTGGCCTTGGGTGAGGTAACATTGGCTGCTATAAGGATTTGATGACCTCATACCGGCGAGGCGATGATGTCATTTTCATGGTGTGACCCGGTAAATCGGGGAGTGTGGGGGGGTGACGGTCCTGGGCGGCGGGGGCCGTGGACACTGTGTGGGGGTATTATGTTTTTGGTCTGGTTGGGGGTGTACTGTGGGGCCCCTGCCTCCTGGGGTAATATTCTAACGTTGTGGGGGGGGTAAATTCTGTCTCCCGGCTGTTGTTGTTTTTTTTTTTGCCCCCCCCCATCTTTTGTTGATTTTATTAAGTTTTTATTTTTAAGGTGAAAACGCCCAAAAGTAAAACCCTTCTTGTTGCCATGGGTGGCCGGGGGGGCAATCGCTGGGGGCATTTTGTTGCTGGTTTCACCGCGCGGTTAAAGTCTGGGGCAGATGGATTTGAACCTGGGGGGACGGGTCGCAGGGTTGGGGCAGAGGGTTTTTTTCAGCCTTGTTGGGGGGGGGGGGCCTTGGTTCTAATTGCCGCCGGTAGGGGTGATCGGCTCATTTAATTACCCCTTTCAGTGTGGGTCAGTGCTGCTGCTGTTGGCGGCCAGGGGGGCCGGTGTGGTGGTTTGGGGGCCCCTGAGTTATTTGTATTTATTTTTGCGGAGAGGCGGCAGTGAAAGGGTTAATTCATTCCTCGCCAGGCGATGCTGTAATTGCCCCCGCACCCAGGGGACACGGCGCTCCTCCCCGTCCGTTACCCCCTAATTGCCCCATTAATATGACGCCTCTTACGGATTAACCCCTGTGTGTCCGGGGTGGAAATATCGGGGAGCCGGCTTGGTGAGAGAGGCCCAAAGTGGCTACCTGGCTGCTGGCCGGGGCAAGTGTCGGTTCCCATGGTAACGCTAAAGGCGTTAGAGCCTCACCCCCTCCCGATCGGCTGCTCAGCCTTTATAACCGGTGCAGGACTCGGGGTGAGAGAGCAGTCACACGGCCCCCGTCGGCCCCCCGTCTAATCCATAACGACTCGAACCTTAATCAGTCGTCGGTCTCGTCTTAGATTCAGGAGCCGGATGTCCATCCCATGCATGTTTAATCCCCTCACTGTATTACCCTCTACCACCTCTGCTGGGACGCTGCTCCACGTATCCACCCAAAGATGTCAGAAGCTGTGTGTATCTGGGGGGGGGGATGTTGTATTCATGGTTCCCTGTTGCCCCCCACCCGTTATTGGGGTATTTTGCCCTCTCGCCCCACCTTAGGAGGCAGATCTCCAGGTGATGTAACACCAGATACCCCGGGGGGGGGGGTCATTCTGGTGCTGCCTGAAACAGTCGCAGTGATGGGAATATTCTGTTGGTTGCTATGGTGATAAGACCAGTTTTTAAGCTTTACATCAAAATGTAGCTTTCCAAATAACTCTTTATTCCCCCGAAAACGTGAAAGAAAACAGCAGCTGCGGAACGGGGGAAACCCGCAGGCTGACACGGCCGCCTCTGGTCCGCCGCCGGGGGGTGGTGGTCCGCCATCGACCTGGTGGCTGTTTTGGGGGTTTCATAAGGGATCTTCCTGTTTTATGGCACCACCTCTGCTGGGAGTCGGCACCAGGCGGTAGTTTGGGGTCCGAGGGTCTCGCTGTCGCTCAATGTCTTTCTCCTCTCTGCCTTCCAGGAAGCGCTCGCTCTGATGATGTCATCCGCGGTCTCTGAGCTGTAGATGAATTTGCTCCGCGTCGCACCCGTCCCGCTTCCTGTAAGTACCTCTGCTGGGAGGCCGCTCCGGGTGTTTAACCTGTCT
>VKOC01010324.1:0-14671 GCA_009364415.1 Spea multiplicata
TATATCACTGTACACAGCCCTGGGGGGGGTATATCACTGTACACAGCCCTGGTGGGGCATATTACTTTACACGGCTCTGGGGGGGTATATTACTGTACACAGCCCTGGGGGGGCATATTACTGTACACAGCCCTGGGGGGGCATATTACTGTACACAGCCCTGGTGGGGCATATTACTGTACACAGCTCTGGGGGGGTATATTACTGTACACAGCTCTGGGGGGGTATATTACTGTACACAGTGCTGGGCCTTATGCTCAAGAAGAAAAATATATACAACCGTGTTAAGTATTATAATAATAAAACTTTTTTTTTAATCTCTTTTCCAATGAGAGAAGCCAGGATTTACCCGATAAAAGTTACTTTTTCTGTTTAGTGAAAGCTGATCGGCTCTCCCAGCCCAACACAAAATCTCCCCAAATCAATCAAACCGACTGAAAACCCAAACATACAGCAGGCGTGGATTATATTGGTAACAATTTACGTATAAATGGCTTCCATGTAATAATAATTAAAATAAATAAATATATTATTCGGCGCCTCTTTCTGCTCTCGTCCCCCAAAGACAACTTGTAAAGTCCAGAATTTGAGAGAAATATTTCCAAGACGCTTACACAGCATCCCCAACAAAACCCTTTTCGCTGCAGTTTCCCATTTTCAATGAAGAAGCACAAAAACTGCTAAAAAAAAAGAAAAAGAACCGACACAGAAATCGCTGTCAGCCGGCAGCGTGAAAGAATCTCATTAGGAGGAATAATATAAGAAGTCTCGGCTCTTTTAATGAGGTTCTGGAATTATCGCCAATAATGGAACTTTAAAACGTACGCGCCGGGCATCTCCCCAAACTATATACAGAATGAGGCTAATTAGTTCAAAATTCTCAAACATCAACTTTCTGTACTTTTTTTTTTCCACATGGATCCCACTAAGTCAGAACGGAATTATTTTTTTTTCACGCCACTTTGTCTGCCGTTTTTTTTCTTCTTCTCCGTTTAAAGACCGGCGATTAGGAAACACGGCAGTAAATTCCAGCAGTTGGAACGGTGATGGTGATCGATAGCAGCGACAGATACCGCCAAGAAGATGAAAGCGATTCGTGGAAGAAAAGGCATTTATTTCGCACAACGGGGTACTGGTAGAAGGGGTTACCGCGACAATAGCTGCGCCGGTCAATTTGGAGATTGAGAGAGAACAAAAAAGGCTGTGAAAATGCGAAGTTTCAGTAAATAGAGACACAAAAAAAATGTAAAACAGAAAATATCGAAAAACCTACGGAGCCTTTATAGCGAGCGGTATCGCCGGATGACGCTACGGCCGTTGTTGGTGTGATATGGGAATCAAACTGTCAATCTTATGGGCCTGTTAAAAATTATTTTAATTTACAAAGGACCCAACTGATGCCGGTAACCCAGAGCATTCTACAAGCGCCTGCGCTGGAGGCACGGACAGCGTGCTGCGGAAGTCATAAAGTGCAGCAGGAATAGATAAAACATACGTGCACCCCCAAAGTGTCCCTATTTAGGGGAGACAGTCCCTCAGCTGAATCTCTCCTCCCCTGATGCCCCTCTTTTCTAGGAGGTCAGAATGTTTGCTGGGTATGAGGGGATCGCAGGGTTCTACTGCCCTAAAAGCCCCGATAATGTGTATAGAAACAGCAGGGAACGGTTTTATACACTGAATGGGGTAAATAAAACACATTATTCTTCTAAATACCCCACTCAGGTACAGAAATACCCCGCAATGGGGCACAAAGTCATACGTCTTGGTAAAGCCCTGTCCCTAAAGCAAAAGCGTCCCTCTTCGGCCATATGAAATGTCGGGGTACGAGGGAGCGCATGCATGAGATGACACATGAGCTGTTAGCAGCCGGCGGTGGGTAAAGTCGCAAGGAACCAACCAAAGCTGCTTGGATTTCTCTAAGACCGGGGCAGTCGATCAAACATGGTGGTTTATTAGGTGACCCAGAACTTAAAGGGCCAACTCTAGTGAGCGTCTCCTGCAAGAAGGGCCTGGCTGGCCTTGTACGATGCATGGTTTAATCAGCGCTATGACTCAAAACATTAACTCATACATTATACATGGCCAGCTTAGCCCTTCTTGCACAATGATATTAGAACGTTAAAAAGTCCTCCTGCGTTCTATCACATTACTCGGTTCCTTGCGCCTTACCCGCCGCTGGCTTCTTCATTATGGGCTTTTATGGTGTTGAAAAACCCCAAAGTGGGTAAAATACACCCTTTAAGTTACTTCGCTGCTCCCCGATGACAACGGAGCCCGAGCTTCTCTTGTATTTTTTGACAAATGTACTGAAAGCAGACCGTATCCGTCTTTCTAAAGGCACATTTTTTTTGCTCACTGCCTTGGACGTTCCTTTAAATAATTTCGTTATAAAAAGGAACAAAACGTAACAGATGGCAGAAAAAGCCATTTCTGTACCCGATTTAAGTCGGATACCGAGGGAGAAGACAGGGAAGCGAGGGATCGAGACGTTTGCACGAAGTATCACCGGCGCGGGGAGGAATCTGTTTGACTTGCGTAATAACTTGACTTTACCTCGTGAACTTTTGTAGCTTGGACGAAGACTCCGGAACAAACATGGGGATCGTTTTTTTATGTCTAGAGGAAGAAACAAAACAAGATGACGTTAATGAATAAGAACCAAATGACATGCGGGTGTTCAACAAAATTGGAATCTTTTTGTTTTAAACAATCTTTGGAAAATTCTACCTCATTTCAGACTATTTTAAATATTTTCATGTGATTTTTTTTTTTTTTTAAATGATGGCCAAAACGGCAAATCGATCACGACCTGCCATCATAAGCCGACGCGGGGTCCTCACTAATGTACAAGGACCCCAAAATGCCAAAGCCGCAGAAACTACAAAAGACACATTTCTCATTTCACCCCAACATCCAGAATATGTCATCCAAAAACTGGTTTCCGCTGGGAGGTTTATTGCCTCAAACGCAGCAGACACGCGTGTACGGTCGCTACTGAACACGCAAAGATCTTGGTTGTAATTCAAGTATGAAGTGAGATACAGCTTTGGAGTTTAGCTGAGAAAACGCGCACGAGCCAGACCGGCTGAAACGGTTAATCGCCCCGAAACGCACCAACATCGCAGAGAACCCAGGTAAAGTGCGAAGGGCTCCGAGGTTTAGGGAGGGCTCCATGGTTGATCTTAGGATCGGTATTAGGGACAGATTTAATAGGGTGGGCCTGTAGTATTTGTGGAACGGAGATATTTCCATTGTAAGCCGGTGTTATCTTTGTAAAGGACACCGAGCTGATGGTCCTTCTACTCCACAATCCAGCTGATGGTCAACCAAACAAATGTCAAAGATGCCCTTGGCATTGCGGGGGGCAAACGTGGCACGAAAGCAACAGTCGATCCTCCAGGACCCCCAGTACTGGACTCCCAGCCAGGAGGAAGAACAAAGCTGCTCATTCTTTCTAAATACTTTTCCAATTGTATCTTCACGGAGCGTTTCAGTGACGGAAACCATGGAGACTTACTTTGGATCCGTTCTTTTTTTGGTTATAGGGTAAAAATAAAAAAAATATTAAAATGCAATTAAAATGAAGTACTTTGCCTTCTGTGGATTGTCAAAATCTTCCTTGCACTTTTCTATTTGCCAGTTAACGCCGGATTATTTTAGTTATTTTTATGTAAAGTCTGATAATTAGATATTAAGCTATGCCACTTCTGCTTAAAACAGTAACGTCGGTTTTCCGATGGAAGGGGGAAAAAAAAAGTATAATAATAATAAAAAAATACAAATTCCATCAGTGCGATGATCGAAAAGGCTACTATATAACAAACCAGCGGAGAGGTCGGAAAACGCGTTCCAGAAATAATTATGATTCGATCGATTCTGATGCGAGGCGCTGTGTAAAACACGGAGGAAAATTAATTCTGGACGGAAAAATGTTTTTTTAGTCACTGTGAATAACTGAACTGATTGGGATGTCACAGCAGGCTTTATCCAGGAGAACATTGGATGGTCAGGGCTAATAAGCACTTACAAAGAGGAAGAAAAAAAGACAGTAATTTAAAAAAAAAGAGGAAAACGTGTCACATTTCATGATACGCTATCTAGGTCTCTATTTCAGGCGTATTACACCTTTTATAGATCCTGTAGGGAGCTCAGAATCCTTCATAGGATACATATTTAAGTGCAAATGCTGGCTAATAACATTATTTATTATAAATTATATTATTTTATTCGATTTTATAGCGCCGTCATTTTCTGCAGTGCTGTACAATGAGTTAACAGGACATAAAATAAGGGGCGCAGATGACATGAAAATTTGGACTTACAGAAGTTTCTCAAAGGAGCTTACAATCTAGAGGGAGGTGGGATGAACTGAATGATGACTGAAACAGGAGCTATAGGTACAAGTTTATCAGTTTTTGACTTGAAGAAATGCGTTATTTTCACTTTTTAGAATTTTTTGGCACATTTTTAGCGCCCTATTTTTAAAGTTTACAGCATTCTTGATTTTTTTGGTATCTTGATTGAGAGATGTCTTTGTATTTGATGATTTCAGGTGAAATGCATGCCTGTCCTTTCTTACCAAGCCAAGAGATTCTTCTAGAAATACTGGAGATCACCAGAAACTCAAGAAAAGATGTGATGTATCTTCCGAGCGGTCCTGCAAAGTTTGGGGTCAGTGAAATCCCCCTGATGTTATTCAGGATGGACGAGAATAATGCCATTTAGATGGATGACGGCACGAGGTGGAGATTTAATATAAAAGGCAGCGGGATATCATCCTGTATAATAGCGACTATATGGTGGGAGAAGAAAGTAGGTAGAGACAGAGGCGTAGGTCTGAATAGGGGGGGTATAACGGCAGAGAAAGGAAGCATATATTGGGAGACGCATGATGAGATACGAAGAAAATTGCTAAATTTACCTGCCAGGTGTAAACGGTAGATGAACCGCACCGTATCCTCTCACCACATCATTCCCAAAGACATCCGGCCCATAGACACTCAACACGATCTGCGGCCCTGGAAATAGAAAACATGGACCGATGTCACACGGCAGTCCGCTCTCCAGCACAAAAAAACTATCACATCGGCAAACACGGGCTTCAGGTTCGCCAAGAAGAGCCACCAGGTCAACGCCTGCGGCCCAACGGCGCCCGGTAACGGAATAAATATATTCACTGCAGCAACGCTACTGCCTATGTCTACTAAATGGATCTCGAAAAAAGGAACGGGCAAATCTTTAGAAACGTCCTTTAAACAGAGGCAAGGAGCTGGATTCCATTTCCGATACCGAGCCAAATCTATTGCGACCAATCGATTAGCGACCCTCCAACGAAGAGCAATGGGTGGAAAAAACAAACAGCTAAATATTTTATCTCATTTAATGCTTCGACACAGGTTCAAAATTAAAAAAAAGGGAAAAAGTGAACGATTTTGGTAAATCGTGCTACGTTCACTTAGCGCCGTGTTACGATCGCCTTACATGGAATCAGTGACTTAAGGCAAGTCTTTTGCAGCGTCAATAAAACGTTGATACTTAGCGGGATAGAAAGAAGGCTTTGGCGAGAGGAATAAACATTTGCAGTTATACCTCAAGGGGAAATAAAAAAATCACACCACCGTCATACACGCGGCTTAATAGCCTCTAAAAATCGGATGATCGGCAGGCTGGCAAATGAAAAAAGAGACATTTAAATACATAAAGAGGTTTAACAAAGTACAGCAGGGAGGAGAAAAGAGACCGGAATCTAACACTAGAGGGTCAGATGGAATGGGAGGAAGTCTTACTTTACTGACAGGGTGGGGGATAAGTGGAACAGCCTCCCAGCAGAAGTGGTAGAGGGTAATACAGTGAGGGTATTCAAACATGGATGGGATAGACATACGGCTCCTGAATCTAAAACGAGAGCCAGGACTGGTCAGTCTTTCTTATTTTATGGTCATAATTTGCAAAGCTTGTCATTTAGCCACAATTATATATATATATATATATATATATATATATAACAGTAACTCAGTCCTCTTATTCCCCATCATCCTCATCTTCCTCCACTGCATTCATGCCCGCTGGCCACATATGTATTGCGTGTCTGCACTTTATTATACTGCAAACAGTAAACGGCTGAGTACATCGGTCAGCGCATAATAAATACAAACATTTTCTAAAGCAGTATTTCACCTTAAACCATTTCTAAAATTGGAAATAGAGAAATACCAAGTATGCACTTAAACCATTACAATTCCCCCATTAAAATGTTTTGTCACTAATATCGAGAAGCGTATCTGACAGCATGCATTTAGGGGTCACACCATTTATGACCATTTTCAACTAACAGAATTTTGAATTCAACAGAAGGAAAAGTAATAGGAACGAACCATGATAAGAACACTTATCAGTCTGAAATGTGCCAATAATATACGAGTCAACAGATTCAGAGAGACGCGACCGATAATCTAGAGTAAATTAAAGTGAAATTTAGGGGTATAGCGTTAACTTTTAACATAAAAAAAACTATAGTTTCTCCATTTTGTTTGATAATCATTGGGATTGTGTAGAACATATCTGATATTAAAATACAGACTATCTCATCGATGTCCTGCTCTGAAGTCCTCGCTCTTCTCTATAGTTTCAAACCCTTACAAAGGCTGTCTGGACCAATTGGCAGCAGTCAGCAACTTAACAATAGGGGAGAACTTAATGGGGAGGAATAATCAGTAAAGGAAGCTAAGACAGCTGCTACCACGTTATACACATAAGGCAGGCTTACGTTAACCTGTAAACAGCAGTACATGGGTTTTGATTTATTCACCACAGGGGAGAGGTCATCTCTGACCAGACAGGACAAATCATACCCAGGAATACTATCACGATGGAAATTCTTGGATCGTAGAGACTATTTCCTATACATTACACGGTTGGCTTCACCTGAATGCTTCTTTGTCTTAAAGGTCGTACAGAAATTTTACGAGAGGTTCCGCAAAAAAAGAAAGAAAAATATTATCCATATTTTAACCTGCAAATAATCCATTGTTTTTAGTGACGAATGGCCCAGTTTTACATCATCTAATTTAACGCACTTACAGCCAAATGGGTTGGTGCTTTTAAAAGTGATCTCGATTGGGAAATTCCACACTAGGGTCTGCTGCGCACTTTGGTTTTTGGAGGTGATCTGAGATATTCCTTCTTCAATCCCCTGCAAAAAGAAGTATAAGAAGGTGTGACGATCGTAGGTTGTATACAAGCAAGTGCAGTAACAATGTTGTGGGTACATATGAAACACCCTTACAGCAACAGTATACTCCCTCGTGGGAAAAGGGGCAAAAGCATTTAGGGAGGGTATTATATAGAACATCCCCATACGGTTTCAACAGGGACATCACAACAATTTAACCCCTTACGTGTACAGCTCACAATTCATTGTTTTTAATGGGTTTATGGTTGTCTATGAGGAATCTGGTCATGGGGTGACACCTAGTGGTACAATTCTGAACTTCACAATCATTTGACTTTTTTTACTTTAATTACATTATATCAATAAATCAATTCTTAATAAGTTCAAACGTAAGATTAATGGGTTTTTTTCACATGAAATTCTGATTTTGGACTTTTGGTAAAGATGTACCACCCCTAGCAAAGGAAGATAAATGGTAATTTATAAATAATTTTGAAGCCTGCCCATCCCTATTAATTGATATAGCGCCATCAGATTACGCAGTGCAATGAGATATGCATGATCCCTTCCAGTGTTCACTTTCTCTTTTCTTGGGGACATTCTCTTAATACTTAGCTTTGTTTTCAAAGACTTGTCAGAGAAACACAAAGTATTTCCAGTAAACTGAACGAAAAAAAAAAAAATACAAACCATAAAAATGTTATTCACTATGATGGTTGTCCGGTTTGCAGTACTGGTTTTAGGAGCATGGGTCAGTGTTGTTTAGTGAACACTCGTATATTGTTTGCTGTCAGATGTATTGCAGGATGGCCCCACCCACAATGTACTGATTGGACAATAACCCCCATTATCTATATTATACTACTTTAACTTCCTTTTCTTACTATAAAAGTGGGTATGGGAATTATTCCCTTAAATCCCCCAAACATTACATACCAGCCAACATTTCAGGTATCCAAATCAAGGCACCTGTGTTAACATTGTGATGGGAGGTGGGGCTGGCCCCTGAAGTGGGTGGGGTCACCAGGGCCGGCCCTACAATGGAGCAGAGTGGGGCAATTGCCCCAGGCGGCACTTTTGAAGGGGCGGCAATTTGCCACCCCAAGCGCTTTCTTTTTTTTAAGCGGAGGGGAGAGAGGGGCGCCAAGTGGTTTTCGCTTACCCGCTCGGCGCCCCTCTCTCTCTCCTCTGAGTCTCCCTGTTCGGTCTCGGGGCCGGCTTGTAATGCTGAGCGCCGGAAGTGACGTCAATTTCCGGCGCTCAGCATTATAAGCCGGCACTGCGGCAGAGCAGGGAGACTCACCGCAGGACTCTTTAAAGGTAAGTACATTTTAAACTTCGCCCAGGCGGCATTAAGTCTTGGGCTGGCCCTGGGGGGGTCACCCAGAAGTAGGCAGGGCCAGCTTACTTGAATAGCCACCTGGCGATGCTAGGTGACCACATGGGAGCTACAATGGATGTCTGTGTTGTAACAGCACCGACCTCTGTATATTTTATAGCTTGCTAAGCTAGTTAGAGGAGATCAGAGCACCACCCCAACTGGCCCATTAAAAGGAGGGCAGCTACAGGGCCAGTCATTTGCCCGGTGTGCCAGATGGCCAGTCCAGGTCAAAGTAAATTTGCTGAAAGAATTCACAAAATATCACAAGATGGACAAAGAGAACTTACCGAGGTCGGGGCCCAGTCGTGTCCGTAGTAAAAGCAGTATTTGCAGTAGAGCTCGTCGAATTCTGGAAACTTGAAAAGTGAGAAAGCAAACATTAAACACAAAACATACCGCAAAAGAAAACCCAAAGATATATACACGTTAGACAGCCTGGAAAGGGTTAAGAATGGGAGAATAGGGGGCATTTGGGGATAAAGATGTGTATTTTAGAAGCAAAAATAGTTTTACCATAAACTGCGCAAATGCAGAGGCAAAACTAAAAGGTGTCCTGTGATTTGGGACCCTAAATACACACAAAGAGCCCCTACGGAATATATGTATATATTCAATGCAGTAACGATAGTCTGCAGGTTTTTTGGCAGAAGAGCTCACACTCATGATTCAGTCCCCCCTGCTCCTCTAATCTCCCTGTGGAGGGGTAGTTAGTGCTGGGTAGGGTCACTGAGAATCCCTTCCCGGTATTCCATCCCCAGGCGGGGGGGGGACCAGGCCTCACCTCGGCGCTCTCAATCTGCCCGGTAACGTTCAGCAGGAAGACGCTGGGACTGGAAGCCATGGCGGACACCGTGAACGGAGACCGGAGGTTCAATAACCAAGCGAGGCGGAGCGCACCTCACAGAGCCGAGCGCGAGTAGGAGGCCGTAACTAGGGGATGCTCCGTGCATAGCAACCACCAGCTACGGCGAGGAGGACGGACCAAAACTCCAGCGCGAACACGGAATGCGAAGTTACGCGCCAACAGCACACAGGAAGTTGAGAATTCGTAAGCTCGCAGAGCAGTTACCAGGTTTCTTCAAATATATTTGTACTAAAACCCACAGATTTTACGTAAACTATATAATATTTTTTTGTTCTAAAACTTGAATTTCACTACATGCCCTCCATTTTATTAACACAATTTATGAAGCCATTTCCTGCTGTTTCTATGCACATTATTGGGGCCTTTAGGGCTGTAGAACCCTGCGATCCCCTCATACCTAGAAGAAGGCTCGTTTCAGGAAATTCAGTGATATTAAGCGGGCTAAAACATATTTTCTTTGTGTATTTCTGGTGCCGCTTTATAACGAATACACTTTCTTTTTATTCCACCAAATGCAATGTACTTAACCCCTTCATGTCAGAGCCCCGGGTAACTCTCAGGGTTTTTGCCCCAAGGGGCAGGTCGCCAGGGTAAAGAGTGGACGCTTCCTATTCCCCCACCGCTGTGATCAGATATAAGACTCCCAATTTGTGTTTTTACACCCAGTGTGTTATGGTCGGGATCCATACCTGGGAAATTT
This sequence comes from Spea multiplicata, assembly GCA_009364415.1. NCBI lineage: Eukaryota > Metazoa > Chordata > Amphibia > Anura > Pelobatidae > Spea > Spea multiplicata. The sequence goes on from VKOC01010324.1 coordinate 10,118, forward strand.
TAGGCTCTCCCCCCCCCCCTTGCGGGATGCATTCAGGACTACCTGTTGATGTCGTGGCCCCCCAACAATATAAGGGGCAAATGAGCGGGGAGTGGGGCGTCAGGACCCCGGTCGTGGAACCTCAAGGATTCGGTTTCGACATGGAGAAGCGGCAACAATGCCACACACATGGCCGTCGCCAGCATTAAATGTATAGTGAGGACCGGCTGCGCATATCCGGCCGTCGGCCGTGCTAACGTCATCACCATCTGCTAGCCGGAGCCCCCCTTTGACGTCGCTCCGATGCCGGTGGGCCTTCAAGCCGACGTCGCAGGACCCGAAGGATTCAGGTGCCGAGCGGCGCTCCTCCCGGGATGTCCGGGCGTAACTCAGGAGAGTTTGCAGGTATGGTGATGAAATTTCTTTAATGTCCTGCAGGTGTCACCCTTCCCTTTTATATTATTTATACGTGTAATTTTACCATTTTTACACTATTTCATGTTCATACGGGGAGACCATTAACATTCATGTATAAATTATTATAATTTGTGATACGATATTTTTAGCTAATGTGAAAAGTGTTTGTGTGTTTTTAGAATTCTCTATAATTAATCACCTAAGTGTTTTTACTTTATTTTAAAGGAATAATAGGTCTTTGTTGAGAATTATCCTATATAAAATATATATTTTCAACTATAAATTATACAAGAACGTTTTGGGTTTGTCTTGGGCAGGGGAGGATTCTATCGAGGACCCGAATAGACGTCTTCTCTTCATCGGCCATCTTTAAACACATCGGTAGCATCAATAACACGATGGGCATGTAAATTACCGAGCCAAAAAGTCAAAGGAGACGGATTCTGGGCAGGAATATCCTCCGTTATCTGACGGCGAAGACTCTGGGTGTATCAGGCGGAGAGCTTTGGGGGGTACTGTTGCCAGATACGCTGTTTTATACCAAATTTGTTGGCTAGTCAATGATATTTAAAAATCATGGGTGTTCAGGTTTAAATGACTAGGATGGCAATTTTTTTTGGGACCAACTCCATTTATCCTTTTTAGCGCCTTTGCCACGCACCTTCACCCAACGTCCGGAGTATTTTGGGTCTCAGTCAAACCTTGGGCTACACGTTTCTGCAAGACCCTCGGCTTAATCCTTTCCTCTCCCACTTGTCTCGCTCTTTTCTTTTGGTTCTACCCAACGCTAATCCTTCTCTTTTCTTCGTCGACCTTTGTGCACCAGGCGTTCTCCACTTCTAACCCTTTTTGCGCTACCATTTCTTTTGAACGGCCAACTTCCTAGCCCTTCTCTCTTCTGTGTGATCGCTTTTTCCCCTTCTATCGTCTCCATTCCCACTTCTTTGGGGCACATTCACTAGCTTGAGAGTTTGTAGGAGAATTTAACATTTGACCTGCCTGACGACACAACATTTTTATGGGCCGAGCCGGCCCTGTACAATGTATAGTTAAATCAGCATCCAACATATCTCCCCACATTAACTGCACATACTTTATACATACATTATACAGAGTACCGGTAATAAATATACTCCATAGAAACATAGAATCTGACAGCAGGTCGGCCCCATTCGGCCCCCTTTTAGTCTGCCCGTGCTGTAAAGACTCAAACCTTAATCAGTCGTTGGTCTCGTCTTAGATTCAGGAGCCGTATGCCTATCCCATGCATGTTTAAATACCCTCGCTGCATTACCCTCTACCACTTCCGCTGGGCGGCTGTTCCACTTAAATATATACGTGCAAAAGAATCGAACGTGGCTCCTTTAAATAATTTGATGGGTTAGCCCACTTGCAAATCTCCTGTGGCCTAGTTGCCTTTATTATTTCAGCGCCGCAGAGAAGACACAGAGCTACAATAAATAAAAACAAGAGATTTAAATCACCCAGGTGAAAAAGGAAGAATGGGGAAAAAAAAAGAAAAGTGTTGCAGATTCACTTCATGGAATTAATCAGACAAGTTTGTAAAACTCATTAAAAAAGTTCAGCTGACAAATGCTTTGTGAAAACCTTAATATAATTTTCTAAGCCATATATTTATTTATTTTTTTGAATTTTTTTTTAAATAATGGAATGGAAGACAAATTACAGAGTAATTCCGCTCCTTCATCCTTACCTTTTAAGTACTTTGCAAATGGGTTAAATGGTGTGTGTAAATGCCGATTCTTTACAACGTGGAAAGGAACATTGCATCCCACGGGATGTAGGACGCCCAGCGTGGAGTGACATCTTATTACTGATGTAAGAATTAGCAGTTCGGTAAATAGCTGCATCCCTGCGGCCCTGCGGCGAGCAGGCATTACGGCGGAAACATAGATTTATTTTATGAAGTGCGCGCTTCGGTGTTACAGAAGCTCTAGATGGTCAGCTGCGTTGACCTTCATGCATATCATTTCCATACTTAACGGTATGTTACCCCCCTACCCAACATATCAGGTGTTTATATCAGGATACCTGTGTTGGGGGAGTGGTATGAGGCACGGAGGGGGTGGGGCCAGCCCCCAAAATGGGCAGGAGGTGTGGACATCCAACTTGATAGGCACCTTGAGGATGTCCCCGACCGGCACATGATCCCCACCGACCTCAAAACCAGGACCGCGGGGCGGCTACCCGATTCCAGCGTCGTCTCCTTTGACTTTGGCTCCCATATGGACAGGAAGGAGGAGATCACCGAGATCCTAGAAGATCCCAAAATGTGATCAACTCCGACGAAAGACCTAAAGGTGGCCCGAGATCACGTTCCAGATTACGTTCTGATACCTGGCTATGAAAACCATGAGCTATATTAACAGTATAAAGGGTATGCTGTCCACGATGGCGCTGCGTACGGTTATCTGAGGTTAAGCATGGCAGACTTGAGATAAGGTGTAAAATAAAGGCACGATGTAAGTATGAATTGCTGTAACTCGAATTGAGGATTTACCTGTGAGTAATCAGGAGCCAAAGCTTATGTACAGGCGGTCCGTGGTTTAAATTGGTTCAATTTACAGCAATTCATACTCGCGCCGTAATTTATGGGGCTGGCAATAAAAGGGACACCTTATCTACTCAAACCTTCATTTGCATTCCTGGCTCAGGTTATGATAAATAGTGTTGCATTAACATACTTATCTGCAACATTGTTAATACAGCGATGACATCATACCTATGACATATGACCACAACGTGCTATGCTTTAGAAATCTTTTTTTTGGCATTTATTATGGAGGAGGACATTAAAAAAAAACAAAACCCAACATGAAATGTTTTAAACGGCCGTGTTGTGTATTACAAGGCGCCGAAAATGAGCTTTTTCTTCCCGAAGACGCGTCGGCACGGAAACGCACCGCATGCTTGCTGACAGGTCTGATAAATGCTGCACTCAGTGCCGTGGTTCCCCTGGAAGATAAATAGCTCGGAGTTGGCAGGACTGCGGGAGAATGACCCACATAAGTCTGGAAACCTTTCGTACTCTCGAGTGGAACAGCGGCACAGCGAAAACTCACCTTCAAAACTTCACCGGCAACTCGTCAAACGCTGTCGTCCGCAGAGGATTCGTTTTATCTTTCGGTAATTAGAGCGGACGCTTCGCCGGGAGACAACCACCGATGGTGGCGCGCAACGCCTTGGAGGGGCTCTCTGCGTGGAGCTCCGGGGGCCGCGGATCACAAATATTTAAGGAGTTTTCACAACATGTGATCGCCATACCCCAGAACTTTCTAAATGAGCTGCCCCTGAGACTCTTCGGAGATTAACCCTTTAATAGCCCATTGTGAAGATTCTTTGCGGCGACTCGACAAATGTGTCATCCAAATGACTCTAATACCCGTGCTCATGGAAATCTTGACTTGCCATTATTTAAGGACACCCTTAATTGAGTCACCTGCATTCAAGCAGGGATATCAACCATTAACATACTGGGAGCAAAAACACCAGTTGGTAGCCGGGGGAGAATAGGAAGGAATCGGCTCCAGACTGTGTGACCCCTGAGAATCTGCCCCTACACCCTGAGATTGGCACAAGAATTACTATTGTGGTTGATTTAAATACCCCTTTTATTTGGAGTGGGTCTAAGTTTAACAATCAGGTATTTTACACTTAATCCCAAAGAATGGTAATTTATTCATATACGATATACACTTATAATGCTTTATCTTACTAATAAGTGTAAAGGGAAGGGCAGTCATTTAAATTTATTCACATGTCACAAAACTCTAAGCAACACACACACACACTCACTCACTCACTCACTACACCACTCTGACCCCTGCACATTGCACCTCACTCAGCCCCATCCGCCACAACTCTCTGCCCCATCCACTACACAACTCTCCCAGCCCTACACATCACAGACTCGCATACTATTCCGCTCACTTTTTAAAAACAGTTGTGTTTTTGCCCCATAATATAAAGTTTTCAGGCAGCTGCATATCAGCCGTTTGTATGATTCTCGCTCTGTTATCTGATCCCCGATCTACTAAACACCGCGACTCCTTATCATACTGCCTGTGGGGAATAGAATGGCTCAGTCTTAATTAGCCAACTGGACACTCTGAAAGTCTATGGAAGACCGGAATATAC
>VKOC01010326.1:0-11470 GCA_009364415.1 Spea multiplicata
ATGACTTTGCCCTTCCCCTGTGTAGATGTGTCCAACTTACACTTTCTTAAAGAGATTCCTGTATGTGATGATTTTCAGCTTCTCCAGAATCAAGAAGATGCCACAACGAATAAAGAAAGTCTCATGCTTGGCCAAGGTCTCTGTCAGCAAGAGGAGATTTCCCTCACTGCAAAAGATAGATGTGATACAGGACCTCGCATGAAACACATTTATCTACATAGATCAGTGGGCTAGTGCTGCATTAATTACATGGCATTGAAGATGAATGAGAACTGAAATACTCATGGGCCAAAGTGATTAAAGCACACATTATGTAAGAGACATTTTAGAAATGTCAATACCTAACAGACTTGGTGACTTCCGCAAACTGCATCAGATCATATTTTCTCAGGAGGTGAATAGTTGGCATGTGTCCCTGTAGGCAAAGACAATTTTAACTAGTTAGTGTTTTGGTGGCATGAAGCACAAATTAAAAAAAAAAAAAACCCTGCAAAAAAACCCATTACAAATATCAGGATAATATAGAAGCCATAATGCAAAACTACCCTGATCACAGTGTTATATGTTTCTACTCACCAGCAGCATCTTCACAGGCAACAAGTAGATTAGAATCATTCTTTTATTCTTCTGGCTGGAGGAGTGGCAGTTTTCAAAGGCAAAGGATAGATATTCTTCAGCTAATTAGAGTTAAATTAAAATAATGAGTGTACACATGATGGCAACGGATAAATTGTGACGCATGATTATTTTCTCTGCATTTAAACACACGGACGGATGGCCACCAAAGTCCTATCAGATGCTTTAGGGTATTGTAGTAAGATTTCAAACTCGGGTAACTGATTCAAAGTAACTATAGTTACTAAAGTACTATATTGTCAAATGAGACTGAGGATGGAGAATTTTGGTGGTGGGGACAACATTTATAAAGGATTAAAGTAAAAAGAGAGTGCAATGATTGTGTGTGCGTGTCACATATAACACTATACAATGATATTGGTTTACATTGCTTAATCCCTCAGGCAACATACCTTTCTTGAAATCACTGTCAAACATGGCTTTGCGCCCAACGTAGTACCTATACGTAACCCTCTGTGCCATGGCATATTCATCCTTGAAATTGGAGCTCTCAATGGCTCGGATTAAGGGTTTGCACAAGTGAAGTTTGCTGATCTGCAATGTACCGATATCAGTTTAATTTGCATTATTATCAAAACAGGAATTTCTATGGATGTTCAATGCATACCTTGAAGTAAATCTTGAAAAGCTGATTCACTAAAAATAACATTCCCCACTTCTTTGAGTCCTCAAAAGCTGCTCGTCTGTGGAAAAATGTAGCAAATAAACAGTATATTCTAGAACTGTATAAATAATATGCTATTTGTAATTCTGAGAATTGTCTCCACATATTTATTTGGCCTCAGCGATGTCATGGTGCATGTTTACCTTATTTATTTATATACAAGCTGCTATTTTTTTTTTAATGAAAGGGGTAACAAAACAGAAAGGACTAAAAAATAAATAAATGAGGAGAAAGGAGAGACTCACGTATCACTTGCACATACTCTGAAGCAACTCATCAAGAGCTCGGCAGCCTTTTCTAGCATATCCCCAAGTTTGCCTTTTCCTTTTTTTACCAGCTGCTGATCTGCCTTAGGAAATCAGAAAAGAGCATTACATAGACTTGCAACTCTGGGTACGGTTGCACGGGAAAGCTAGTGACAAAGAGTACACATCAAAATAAACCTTAATTTGTCATTTGAAAGTTTTTTTCTTTGCAGAATAAAATCACAGGCCTAAGCTTTTATGACAGGGCTTGATTGAAATCATACTAATATCATGCCACCTGCTATATCATATTTAACATGTTTTAAAATAAAGTCAAAATAATTTTATTTTAGATTGAGAGCTCACTCCCCTCTGGCCTTAATGCCATGCTGGAAAATTGTATAGCTGGGTACACTGATCATGGCAGACAGAGGCCTAAACAATTAAATGACCAATAAATATCAATACCGCAAATATTGAGTTGGCAAAATGTCGGAACGATCACTGAGCAGCATTTCAGTATTTAGAGTCTGAGAAGCAAGATGTGTCCCAAACGGTATATCCTGGCCAAACATCTCGCAGTTTATGACCAGAGAATAGGAATTATGTCACTTACACTGTTAGCGAAAATCCGCAAGTCAAGTGTGATGGCGTACATTACCGGCAAGGCCCTGCAATATGAAAGAAAAACAGGAAAAACGAGGCACTCAATGCTGGATCAGGAGAATAAAGGAGGAGAGCCACAATCATGTTAGCAGGACATCAAGGAATTGAATTTTTTTACTTAGGATTAAATAGCCACATGCCTGTTGCTTTATTACTTTAATTAATGCATAATAGTAGGATTCCAAAATAGCATATCTTGGCATGTCCTCACTTCATCATACGTACCATTACACAGAAAGCATGGACATTCCCTTCAAGTACTTTCTTTTCTCATATCAAGAGCCACCACTAGGATGTTATTGCAGCCATCAGAATATCAGAAGGAAAGCTCTCTGAACAAAAACGGTGCTGAGATGGCGGTAGTAAATAAAAGCACATTTCCTGCCTACATTCAAGTATAAACTCGTCCATTAAAGTGCATATGATTGCTGGAGTGTACCTTTAAGAAGAGTATTAGGCCACTATTATTACCCGTCTTGTCTGTGGAGATTCAGATTAGGTGTTGTGGCAAAGAATTGCATGCAGACGGTGAGACCCCGGGGGATATTCTTGTGGTGATGGAATTGGGACTCCTGTCCCACATACAAACCTGGTGGTGTGAAGTCCGCAGACTGCAGGCCTCTAACTTGTCCTATGTCTGCCCTTTTGACAGCTCTACTCTGCTGCGTTGCCAGAAAGAATGGCACGTGTGCTATTTGTGTGGGACATTTTTGGGAAGTGCCACGTTATGCTGTTTTTTTTCGGGGAGAAGTTTTCATCCAGCATTACTTACCGACAGAAAGAACTTAAGGTGAAAATAAGAGAAAGTTAAAAAATTTAAAAAAAAATGGTAAAAGGCCCTCAGAGGAAATCTGCAGGACACTTACCAGTTTTCTTCTTTATGAGACTGGAACGTTTTCAAAAATGATGTGTTACGATAAGGAAAGCATACTGAGATCAGGATCCTTCCCAGACTAATTTATCCCATCTAAACACCACAATTCCTTAAAGAACCTATATATATATATAGAGGTACAGAAGCAGCAATAGTAGTAGAGCACTGGGCCTCAGCAGGCAGACACTGGCACGTCAGGCATATGAAGCCTCGTGGAGCAGGACTGGATTTGTCCAATATTATAGAATTTGGGGGGAAAAGGTTCCCTCAGGGTAAGTACGGTCAAAGAGGTGCAGCAGCAGCAGAATACTGGGGCTGGGCAGGCAGTCAGTCACTGGCACATGAATTTCACCAATACTATATATTATTAATGCCTGGTTCTGTCAGCAAATATTTATCAATAAGAATGATGTGATAGAAAGATATTACAAATTACAGGTTTGGCTGGTAGCATAAATGGGCAACCGTCTTATCAACTAAACTCTACTCAGGAACAGGGAAAAATGTCCGCTGCAGTGCCTGTTATACACTACAATAGTCACTACAGTTTCTGGACCCATTAATCACAGCCATAACAACCAATGAGATTACTCCAATTTTCTGGCTACTTCTACCTATCAGTTATTGATATGTCCCCTCCCCCACACACAGTCCCTCCCACTTTACTTCATCAAGAAGCGGCTTATAATGGCGGCTACACGTGGCAATGAATTTTCAGCATATTTGCAATTCCTTTTCATTAGAGATCGCTTTGTACAAAACAGGCAATTGTGGTTAAAAATAAAGTTTGTACGAGAATGAATGTTTTATACGCGCGCCCGGTTTCATTATGAAATGCACCTTGGACACGTTAGTGTTCGGCACACTTATGACTGGCTGCCGCTACTCCCACAGATAAAGAAAAAAAAAGGATATTGAACAACAACAGTCTGGCATTTGTATGCTTCAACAAAATCATGGTTAGACACGGCATATGTGCACCTAGAAAAGAAAAAAAAGAACAGACTATTGTTAATTATAGCACGTCGAGAAACACAGAGTTTAAAATAAATCTTTTTATAATCAAAGACAGAGCGGAGAACAATATGCTAAAGAGCAACACTCTTCTGGTTGGCACTCTCTCCTCTACAGTCTGTCCTAAATGCCGCTGCTAGGCTCATCTTCCTTGCACGTCGCTCCTCTTCTGCTTCCCCCCTCTGTGAAACCCTCCACTGGCTCCCTTTTACCTTTAGAATTAAATTTAAAATCCTGGTACTGACATACTGTCTTGTCATACCCTTTGAATTTATGTATTGTATTAAGCGCTGCGTAAACTGTTGGCGCTATATAAATAAAAGATAATAATAATAAGGAACGATGGCCATTGCGCATCTGTTTACAAACGTGTAAATAATAATAAAAAAATTAAAAAAGACCATCTTCTGTCATCCCTTTCCTTTAATTATGTATAACAGTATTTTTTTTTTTTTTATTTAGTATTTTTTTTACCTTAAGTGAGCTGCAAACATTTCATCATACGGTGGTTCCAGCACTTGTTGACACTTTTCTTCCGGAGAAGACAACTAATAAACAGAATGCAGACACTATAAATGCTATTCCACAGATATAATGTTAATGAATGTGGGTATTTCAATGTATAGTGTGTCAGATGTTTTAAAAGGAGTGCACAGATATACCTGCAAACATTTTTATAAATACTGAAAATGCACTGAACTTTTGGGTTGGCGCCAGGGAAGGGGTTTTATTATTTTATATTTCTTATGGACAATTTGACTGCGGAAACTTTTGGGGTCTTTAAGTGCCTCAGGGATCACTCCATGAACTAGGCATGGCTCCCTATTATGATGCCATGGTGACATCATTGGGCTCTGTTTACTTTTAACTGTATGTTTTTTTATATATAATATTATAATATATAAATATATTAAATATTTCTGAAGAGGGAGAAAAAAAAAGCTCTAGCTCTTGAATTCCTCTGCTACTGATCACAGAGTGATCAGCAAGCAGGGCAACATTGGCCTCCATTGTAAACTGCAGTATCTGATCTCAGATCCTCTGGGAACCCTTATAATTGTAACATTGTTATAAAGGACACTGCCAGAAACAAAGTATTAGAGTATTACATGCACACACACTAATATATACATATATATAATATATTATATATATTATATATATATATATATATATACATAATATATATATATACACACACATACATACAAGCAATCATATCAATTTGTACAAATACTATCTGTCATCTTAGCTCAGTTTACTTAATTAACCAGCCAGATACTGACTATCATAAGGGCGAATGGACTCCATTGGCATTGCCATAAAGAATCAAAATAAGAATAAGAATAATATGGCGATCGGCTATTTTCTTACCTGTAACTTTGGATTTGCAACATGAGGGTGTCTGAATGAAACTAGGTCTGCACAATTAAAGCCATGTTTTGAGTCAATTGCTTCTTGCACCTACATTGTACCAAAAAAAAGAAAAGCAATGGCTTACTGACACTCATTGATTTGTAAAGCACCACTATAGTGGTGTACCCCATAGCAGTTAAGACTTCTAGAAACCATAAGTGAGGAGCCATGCTCAAAAGAGCTTTCAGGAAAGAAAATGATGGTATATAACAGGGATTAAATAAATTGATTAAATAAGGTATATTACTAGACATCCTCAGAGAAGTAAGATGGTATGGATTGGAGTCATCCAACTGCAGGAGCGAGGCTAGCAAAGGTGAGACAGTGTTAGTTGGGAGAAGAGAAGTTAACCTGTTTGACCACTTACCAGAAGAAGGAATTCTTTAGAGATTTTGTTTAATAAAAAAAAATGATGATTAGAGGCGAGTCTGATAAGGCAGGGTAGGGCATTCCAAGGGAGAGGGGAAGCCCTTAAAAAGTGAGAGTCAGAGATTAGAGAATAGGCAAATATCATGAGATCAGGAGAGTAGATGCAAATATAGAGTTTTGTATGTGAAAGCCAGGACTTTGGATTGAGTCCTGATGTGTACAGACAGCAAATGAGGACATTTACAGAGGGGAAAGGCGTTAGTAGAGCAATGTGTAAAGAACATACATGTAAGCCTGGCTGCAGCATTCATGATGGATTGTAAGGGCCAATATGGGTATGAAGGAGACCAGCTAAGGTGCTGAATTCCAGATGCAACCAATGACTCAGGAAAGCACTGCCATTGAAATGAACTAAACACCAAATGCGAATAAGCACAGGAATATTACACCTTGGGAAATTGTTTGCAAGCCAGCACTGGACCTTGCCGATTATGAGTATCTTGCGCATGAGTATCTATTCACTGGGCAGCAGGGAAACATCCCATAATTATAGAGAGTATTCTGATGATACATTCAAGAGCTCAAGTGCACCCTTAAGTCGCGGATTGTTCTCGACTAGTTCTGGCAACCTTCTTTTGTGAGGGTGGGGCGAGACAAAAGGAGTAAAGCTCCAAAAAAGGAGCATTATTAGGTAGCATCGGTTCTGTCACAGGATGCTGTTGATCTTGGCTTCCATAAAATGACATTTTAAGCTAAATATCTCCAAAAGAATTACACTGACTGGCAAAATGCACAAGCTATACATATGGTTTGAATGAATCCAATTAGTTATAACAGGTATGATGGTGTAGATCCCTTTTAAATGCTTACTTGTTGTAAATACTGATTGATAGTGATGTGGGCCATTTCTCCAGTCCAGTGTGCAGGTCCTGTTGTAAAATAACAGATATATTGCTGTTATATTTATTGATACAACAAAAACCCCATCAAACTGTACACAAAGCACCGCTATTCAATACGTTTCTTTTTTTTTCTTTTCTTAGAAATCACGACTCGCAACAGTCATTATTCCAGCCATCTGTAACCCTGCACACTTCATTATAACACCTACTTGCAACAACATAAGCCAAGTGTTTCCTTCCCTCCTAAATGAAAAGGAGATCTATCAAGTCAGTGATGTGTACTTAAAGCTGCAAAGTGATAATGTGCACTGGGATTAGCGAATCTGTGATTAATGTGACGGTGGCTACTTTGACAAATCAAAGATCATACCGATTATCCATTGTCAGAATACTAGGTACCATGACCAGAAAGATTCAATATTCATTTACTAACGAAATTCATCTTACAAGGTAATCACACTTAGATGGTGTGCAGAAGAAACTGTCCAAGATTTTTTAATTGCATGTTTAGCATGCACTTTAATGTTTACATCTTATACGTGTGTGTGTAGAAAAGGTTAGGGCTTACGCCTGATCCCGTAAATCCAGGAAGGCATTTGGAAACCTTTTCGTTTACGTGCAGCCCATTGGCCGTGTTTACCCTATGTATTTCTGAATCACATTGAGTCAGATCCTTTAGGTACCTAATGTCTATTATTCAAAGGAACAGAAACCGAATGGTCATCAGTGGCTTATATTTCTACATATGCCGCCAGCTAAGCGCGTTTACAAAATTCTATACTTTAGGGGAAAAAAAGTCACTTCAAGTCGGGGAGGTGGATCAGGGACCTTCTCCACATTTATTTGGGGGACTTTGCCAGCAACTGGAGGCTCACTGCACATCCCCTAATTACCCACTGTCTGTTTAATTCCTTGTACAACGCAACGGTATGTGATGGCACTACATAAATGAACACTGCAGTAACATTTAGAGCGCCAGACACTACAAAGACACTACAAACAGCGCCAGACACTACAAACACACTGGCCTTAAATAACCAATATTAAATAAGCTTTAACGGCTGCACGGTAACTAGCACTGTATGGCCTCATATCCCGCAAGGACAGTACACGGTGCTAGACAAGCCCGCCCTTCTTACCGACAGCGGATGACCGTATGTATTATCTACTTGGCCAGATCCACTTCGTTACCAACGGCACATCTGCGCTCACCGTCGTGGCGCGGAAAAATGACGTCACCGCGCAGCCTCTGCTATCAATGCAAATAAGGGGCCTGTCAAAATGGTTCGGGATAGAGGGGGGCGGGCTACGCGATGACATCAGCGCTCTGCCCTCCCATACGTCGTGAAGTTTTGCGCGTGCGCCTTAGGGAAAATAAAAAAATAAAAATAAGAAAGTGGACCCGGCCGGTCTGGTACCCTCCCCAGCTGCTGGTAAGAGGGGAGGGGGCTTCTTGTTGTTTTAATTAGTAGTGCGTGCTATCGTTTGTTGGTATGGCGGTTCTCGTGGGAGCTTCCTGCCGTGTACCCTTCACTGCTATTGGGGAGATCCCGGGGCTTCTGGTAACCTTTTATATGAGGTTCCAGTTCAAGTTCCGGAAAACATTACCAAGACAGCTGCGCGCAGGGGGTAGGAGGCAGCTCCTGCCCCTCACAGACCATTGCAGTATCCCCCTAGGACAGTTACAAATGTCAGGCCATATTATAAAGAGCTATTCCAAGGCAAAGTTCGGATTCTGGAGCAGTCACCATGGAAACCGATGGACTGTCCCTGTTGACTGCTGCCGAAGAATACCGTTTTATGCGTACCGTAGATAAACCGGCATAAAGTCAAGCCCTTGCGTACGTTTATACCCTGGGGTTTGTAGGACTGAACATTCCGGTGCATTTACATGAGCTAGTCGTGTGCTGATGGAGACGCAGCTCACCCCTTATCACATTATTAAATGTGTGACGTTATCTCGCTGCCATCTCGCGCAGCTCACCCCTTATCACATTATTAAATGTGTGACGTTATCTCGCTGCCATCTCGGCCATTCGTCTGAATGGATTTCCCCATTTTAAGCTTTGATTTGTTGCCGGACGGTCTGTGTTGATCAGAATTGCCTGTGTAGTCCAAACAACGTTCTGCAATGTTTTATTTTAAAGCGTAAGACATACATGCAGAGCATCCATTGATGAACAAGACTAGGCGACATGAAGCGAGCCGGTACTACATGAGCCTAGATCAAGTTATACTTCCGATAGATTGTTACCCGCAGCCAAAATCTTTCACACATTAATGGGAGCCTCCGGCCACCATATGTACTTTAATGCAAGTCCCTTTAAATGTACTTGGGGTACACCTTGCAAATATATGGGGTGGATGCTACAGAATGCACCCAATATGAATTTGTCCTTTTCCCCAACCCCCGGATACACGGTGTGCATCAGATGTATTTGGCGACACATCTCCTGACGCGTGATATACTTATCACCGATCAGTTTCAGTACTGACTCTGTAAACGTCATATGCCGGGATGGGGTCTGACTAGTCTTCGCTTACACCAATGCGGAAAGCGCTGCCAGTGCTTTCCTGCTACTGATTGGTTGCTTCAAGTAGCCAGTCGGTGGTGAGAATCATTGGACCACAGTGGAGACAGGGAGCTGCAGCTTCTCCCTAAGCTATGTATTTTTATGTATTCTGTTTAAGAAAACATATGGAATGTGTTGTTGCTGTTTGAACCCACACCCATCATCCACAGGTAGTTGGTTGCTTTCCTTTTGTCTCCTAAATTGTACTGATTGTTCTCCAAGTCAGCTTTAAAGAACAAACGATTCTTATTATGATAATATAGCAGCGTTAGTGATCTACTGCATGGGTCTACCCAAGGGCATCGCTATTACGAGGGCAGCCAAAAATCTAATCAGGCTGGATGAGGACCATGGGAGTAGTTCAACAACTGCCGCCTCTCGGCCGCACTTGATGTAGAAATGCAATCAGTTTACATCTGTGAATGAACTTTGGCATCAAAGTAAGTCTAAGCAGTGTTTGGTTTTATGCCAGGAGACATGAGACTAGCAAGTATTACTAACAAACAAGTTGTTTTTTTCAAGCGCTTGCATCTCCTTGCTAGTTTGTTGCGTTTTCAGGGCCATAAACGTGAATTTGTTTTTAACGATTTGCATAATGGCCATACATACATTTATATCGGCGGATATTCCCTAGGAAAAGCTTAACCGTGGGCATGATTAACGATGTTTGCCAAAGTATTGTAAAATCAAGGACAGAGTTTATTATTGTGGAGTCTTTTATCCACTGGTATCCGGATGGAATTACAAAATAGTGTCTGAAAGCGGAGTAGTCACTTCAAAATAAAATAAAATGTGTGTAATGGTGTAGAATGCTTTAGTATTCAGGCTTTTGTTTATTTGAACACCCTTCTGCGGCCCAATTGAGTTGCTCATGTCTGCTGGTGGTGTGGCAGAAGCCAAGTCTATTGAAGGGACAGTCTAATGTCCCCGACACCCCCTCTAAAGAAGAATACATATTAAAGTACTCTGTGAGTATGTTAGTATACTTTCTTGCAAAAGAGAGAATAATAAATGAACACTCTTATGGAGAAGATGCTCTCCTGCAGGTGCAGTGGCCCTTCTCCTTCATGATCCATTTCTTGCCACTGATTGGCTGTTTGAAGCTGTCAATCAGTGGCAGGAAAGTGTTCCTATTGAAATAAATGGGAGCACTTTCCGCATGCAGCGTTCACCTGAGCCAGTGCGGGACCTTGCTGAAGGTGACTTTATTTGCAGGAAGATGTGTGCAGCTGAACACTTCTCCTGCAAGGTATTTAACTGGGGGTGTGGAAAGGGGCCAATGCATATGGGGGGGTTCCACAGAAATTCTACATTCGTGAAACAGACCACATGAAAATGCTACTGTCATATGCATGAAAGTGCATATGGTGGCTGGAGTGTCCTTTTAAGATCGTACACCACTTACAGAAGAACTTTGCAAGCAGGCCCGGCCTGGATTGCGGAGAACAAGGCAACCCTAGCATTTTAAGGCTGGTTCCCCCTAATGAATGTACCCGTATTTTCCGGCGTATAAGACAACTTTTTAACCCAAGAAAATCTTCTCAAAAGTCGGGGGTCGTTTTATACGCCGGGTACTGAAACTTACCGAGCCGGAGATTCCCGACGAAGCCACGAATCTCTAGGGGAGGGGCGAGCGGAGAGGCCGCCGCGCCGAGATAGGTGCAAGTTCGTGATCTCCCCGACTAGGCCTGATCAGCAGGGCTGGTTGGGGAGATCACGACTTCCCTCTAACTAGCCCAACATTAGGGAGCTCGAGGTCTGGCACTTCAGACCTCGGCTTCCCTGCTCCCTCATCACTACGCGCCGGCTATTGATGCTGAGCGCGGGGATGACGTCATATCCCAACGCTCGGCATCAATTGCCGGCGTATAGTGATGAGGGAGCAGTAAACAGAGGTTTGAAATGACAGACCTCCCGCTCCCACAACTGGATGGAAGAAAGAAGATGAGAAAGGTAAGAGATGGGGAGAAAGGGGTGTGAGTGCAGTGTATGTGTATATATGTTGGTGTGAGATGGTCAGTGTATGTGTATGGTCAGGTGTGTGTAAGAGCAGTATAGGTATTTGTGTGTTTGTAAGCTGGTGTGTGTATATATGTATATATATATATGTG
>VKOC01010329.1:0-12089 GCA_009364415.1 Spea multiplicata
GTTACCCTCAAACCCATAAAGGACAGTGCATTGTGAGCCTGTACATGTACGGGCCTTGTCGTGAAGGGGTTAAAGGCACAGTTTGCCTGCCCATTCTTTAAATCGCTAATTGGTGGCAAGAAAGTGCTGCCACTGAAATCAATGGGCATGTACCTGGGGGTCTGAGCAGCTTTCGCTGAATTGGAATAAAGACTAGTCTACACTAAGAATTTGTATTAGTTTTTGACATGCATGCATTATGTTTTTGGAAGGAGGCCAAACAAATGGCTCAGACAGTTAACCACTGCTATGTTTTTTTTTATTTGTTTTTTTTTTTGTTACTAAAACCTTTTTCAGTTTTAATAATGAATATTGTATTTTAATTAGCAATTTAGAATCCACTTTCAATATAGCAAACTCATGATCGGTGCCCTTTGTTCTACAATTGCTGAGTCTTAATTCTATAGATTACTTTACATCGTTTGACAGAGATGGCTCTCAGTCTTGTGTTTATGCCGATAAGCATGCAGTGGTTTCCAGCCGGCCCAGATGCTCAGTAAATGATAGTTACTGCATGGATGATAATTGTATAGTGGAAATAATAGCGGTTTAGAACTATGGGTTTAAAGGGACAGTATAATGTCCCTGAGACCCCCCGCCCACCATACACACACATTAAAGACCAATGCGTATGAAACTACCCTGTGAGTACTTCAAAATCCATTCTTCTAGAACAATAAAAATAAATGTAAAGCAATTACCTGACAGTAAAGAGGGTGCCCTGCTGCTACAGCACTCCTCCTCCATGTTCTTGCCACTGATTGCCAAATTTAAAGAGATCCCTGCATGCATGTATACAACGTGCCCAGAGATGTTTGGCTAAACTCAACTCCTGCGTGACATTTTGGGGGTGGTGGAAAGGGGCATGCAATTGCAGAAAGGACCACACGACTGCATTAAAGTGCCTTTGATAACTGGAGTGTCCCTTTAACAATGAGACTATCTTACATTATTTCATGCATCATTATGGTTTCTAGCAAACAAAAATAGTCAATGAACTTGGCAACCAGGAGCCATCTATTAATCGCTGTATTCTTCCTCTGATGTCTGTGCCAAGTGCATAACACGAGAGAGATAAGTGCCAGACAAATATGACTCTTAGAAGATGTTTTGTGCTGAATGTACAATTTGGTTTGTTTCAGAAATTGCTCTTTTCCCTTGGAGGTTCATTCCTTTATTATGCTGACCATTTCAAGTTATACAGTGGATTTTGCGCAAACCATATCAAGGTTCAGAAAGTACTGGAGAGAGGTAAAGTAACATCTTGTGCTGTATTTTGCTTTATTAGTGTTTTTTTGTGAGATCTGACAGATAACGCAAGAAACAGGCAACCTAAGTATAAAGTACTGTGAATTTTAGGGTTGCATTTAGGATCCCTAAATTACGTATTAAACTTTTGCTTTCTCAGCTAAAACCGATAAGGCCTTTAAGGACTTTTTGGATGCAAGGAATCCAACAAACCAGCATTCATCCACCTTGGAGTCGTACCTGATAAAGCCAGTGCAGAGGGTTCTGAAATACCCACTGTTGTTAAAAGAGCTGGTTTCCTTGACTGACAATGAAAGTGAAGAACATTACCATCTGACAGGTACTTTGCAAGCTACCCAAGCTTTTATTTTTTTGTCTGAATGACACTGACATATGAAAAACAAGGAAAATGTGTAAAAAAAGCCAAATAATTGGCATTCTTTTCTGCTCAGTGTCTCCTGCTTTAATTATTTGATATAAGTAGTTATTATTTTAAAATAAATATATAACTACGAGACTACACATTAAATAACACATAAATAAACACACGTTTACTGACAAGCTGCTGGCATTTTACATTTTGGTATGTATATATATATATATATGTGTGTGTGTGTATGTATATATATATATATATATATATATATATATATATATATAATAATATAATAATCTATGAGATGTCTGTGGGAAAAGCAAGTCTTCTGGCTTGTGTGGTAGATATATATAAAAATATATGTGTGTGCGTTGGGAGTAAAGCCAAATAAAGATAAAAAATATTTTGTCTATGCTTCTATATATTTATTAATTGTACACAGTACAGATTTTCTTGACAAAACGAAAGCTATGCCTGTGGTTAATTCCCTGAATGTATTCATTGCCAGTGTTTATTGTTAATTGACACTTTCATTTATGTAAGTATGCCGTATGATTTTCTGTGATCTACATTTCAAGCTGAATTCTACTTCTTGTTACAGAAGCACTAAAAGCCATGGAAAAAGTTGCCAGTCATATCAATGAGATGCAGAAGATCTATGAGGATTACGGGACAGTGTTTGACCAACTGGTCGCAGAGCAAACTGGAACAGAGAAAGAGGTAAGGGTAATAATGAACTCCTTTAGAGCACTAATCTGTATCATTCCTTTAGATTTATACCATAACATGCTATTTTACACATACTTACATTTCTATAAAACGTTCATATTCTGATTTTATTCCCTTGCAGGTTACAGAGCTTTCTATGGGAGAACTATTGGTGTACTCTACAGTTACCTGGCTGAATTGCTTCCCATCAATGGGGAAAACAAGAAAGGATCTTGAACTAACAATATTTGGTAAGGATTTAATTCGGATTATCTCATTTAGGGACATTGGGTTTTTGGTTTACGAACATGCACGTGTATCTGTGTACCTCAAAGATGAAAGGGCCACCTTGTTACTCTGTGTCATTCGGAATACGCAAATACGACAAACAAAATGATGTGTACATGGAGCACGGCGTGAAAGTCAAGTTAATAAAGTGTTCCGTCCTCCTCCCGCTTTCTCTCTTGAGCGCCCACTCTTTTTCTTATGACTCATGTGCTTTAATTTCTATGTGCTGCTAGTCAGGTTTAGAGCAGTTTGGGATTTAGACGCCATAAACCTCTGCAGTGTCTGAAACCTTATAAAAGTCTTAACAATTTTAAGGTCCAATCCTTAATGTGTTATATTGGTATGTAAAATTACAAAAGTGCATTCACATTATTTATAGCTTGCACCTGATGTCCATGTAACACAACGTGTGTGCTGTTTATGTTGTATATGCATCTTTAACACTTAAAAGCTACACGTAACAAATTCATGGTAGCTGATTTACTTTGTGGTACCTTGCCGGTACCCAACCAGAGCAAAGACCTGGATATCCTTACCCAATTTAAACATTAGTAAAGTCACCTATTTATGGAGGTACGCTACTTGCCAGGATTCACCTGGGGTCTCTGGGTGAAGTGCTACAGGTTGGTGTCAAGACAGAGGAGAAATGCCTGTCAGGTCCACATCCCATCCCTTTAATGTCTGACTGGACCTTGTCTGTCCCAATCTCGAACGCAGTCCAGGAGAAGGAAAGCTTCAGCCATCCTTGGGAATATCCCAGGTATGGTTTAAAGGTAGCACATTTGCTTTGAGGTCTGTTATTCAGGTGACAAGAACAAACCTGAAACATAACCACAACTAAAAATAAAAGTATGCTGTTCAACTGCCCCTGGATCTACATTTCTTAGAGATAGTGAAAAGGTATAATTCATTTGCTTCGCTTCATATGCTAGTGAAAGACCAGAGTGGCCATTAATCATTAGTCAACGTAAAATATATACTTGGTACCAGATAAAGAAATAATACTGAATTTAAGCATATACACACACATGCATGTGTGTGATATATATATATAATTTTTTTTATAATACATTTTACAATTCGTTGAAGGAAGCCTTAGAGTCTCTGTTAGGGAGGGAATTATTGTGCCAGTTCTATGATTGCCTAATTAAGTCTTCCTTTAGGAGCTGATGTTGGTTACATGCCAAGGCTTAGTAAATTAACCTCTTTGTTGCCACATAGTACCTTTTTTCACTCTTAACTTCTAAAGAGATTCCAGAGCCTTGGTTGAAAAGGCTGTATATCTCTGGGATGCTTTCAGAAATATTGTTGCTATGAAAGTTAACTGTAAAAGGATATATTGAATCGTATAAATTAAATAGTTTCTCTTATATATGTACTTCTAATATGTGCACAGCCTTGTAACGACACATGCAAAGAAATAAAAGCCTACTTCAAATGTAAAATATATTTATTTACATTATCAATGTCCATTTGTTACATTATTACATGGAATGATGTATATAAACAGTAGGACAATGATGGACATTTTCTTGATTAACTCCATAACAATGCCTTATAGTATTATAAAGTAACTATATAGATGTAACTTAGATACATTTCATGTGAAATTAAGAATCCTTGTTTTGGTTTTTTTTGTAGTTTTCAGAAGGGCCGTCATATTGGTACACAAGGAACACTTCAAACTGAAAAAGAAAGCTGTAAGTGATTTAATATTTTAAATATTTTAGTTTAAAATAGTATTTCTGAAACATAGAACTGTACAACGGTGTGTTGTAAATGATCATAAAGACAACTTGCAAGAGATTGATATGTATGTAGGTTAAAAACACTAGCGACAAGTGGTTTAAGCAGAACACCCAGCACTGTGTGGGCAGCTCCAAGAAATGCACTGATTTTCATAATTGTGGCCTGTGGAAAACGAAGCTGCAGATTAGTGGGGAAGAGAGTCTTCACAGCAATTTTCCTTTTTGTCATTTTATGCTTTGCAAAATAACTGGCGATGAAAGAAAATTCTATCACTCCAAACATAGTGGTAAGCTGGTCCGACACAATGCAAAATTCAATTGGTCAGGCAACTCAAGAAATTAATTATATGTTGTGCAGGACCATCTTAACCAAGGAGAAACTTGCCATTGATAGATCTACGTAATACGTTGACACAGCAACTCTCCTGTAAAACCGAGTATTACAGTTTAACTATGAAGAATGTAAAAAAAGTGCTTGTTGGTAGTCAACTTTGTTTAACTTTGTCTTTTAAATTGCCTCTATAGACAAATACACGTGCCTCTCAGTATCACGGAGATATGGATCAGTTCAAATTCCGCTGGCTGATTCCTCTGTCTGCTCTTCAGGTCAGACTTGGCAATGCAGCAGGTAATTTATTCATTACAACTACAGAATTGCTTATTCTTTTCAAGAAATAATCCCAAAATGTTGTGTGATATCTACAAGGTGACCACATTTCTGAATTGGTCACACATGCAAAATATATACCACAGTAATATTATTCCACCGTGTGTAATGCATTTTTCTTTTCTATATGCCCTTCAAATTAAAGTCTGGTAGCCTAATCTGGAAGGATAGAGGATACTAGTCATATTATAATTCTATTTTATATTATAGTTATAATTTAGTGGAACCATACAAGGTATTGTACCGTTCTGTTGTGATCTCATTCTCTTTATTTCTATATATTTAGGAACAGAAAATAACTGCATGTGGGAACTTATTCACACAAAATCTGAGATAGAAGGAAGACCAGAAACTATTTTTCAGCTTTGCAGCAGGTAACGACCTTAAATAGATTACACCCAGACATCTTAAATATAACATGAAGCTGAGGGCTGACAGTCTACCTTCCCAGTCTCCAGCTATGATCATCCAGACCAATCAGGGATAATTCCTTGTGTCCACAATATCTATTTAGACTATGGATTATTGGGTCCATATAATAATAATAATTCTAAAATGACTGACAATAATAACTGTAATCTTCATTGTTATGAGAGAAGTGTGTGCTTATAAAGCGCAATAAGCACAAACATATAATATTAATAGGACATGTTATGTTGAAGTCTTAATTTGCTATATAGATACTTAAAAATACGATTGTAAGCAGGTAACAGGCAGCATTATGTTTTCACAAATTGTTTAACAGATATGTAGTTGGTTTAGCTAGAATTAATTTTGCAATTCACTGAGAGAACACCAAACCTTGAGCAGGATTATGTTGGCTTCTGACAGGGTGTGAAAAGAAATTGCATGGAAATACATCCATACTGCTAGCAAAAGTGTATAGATTTACAGGGAATGCAGCAATCTAAATTCCAGGAATACAGTAATTTCAGATTTTGTTAAAAATATCTTGAAATAGGGTGTCCAGGATCCAGTGGCCATTGTTACTCGCCTATGCCAAACTAAAAGCTCTTTTTATAAGCCCAAAAGTCACCCCACCTATGCCTGGAGATTATCCACCAAACCGGAAGTTGTAGGTGACCTAAAACCTTCCTCACTAGTTTAACTGGGCATTATGGAGGGCTGCCCCAGAGACTTTCTGGGCTGGGTAACCCATTTTTAATCCGGGAAGATAAAATACTTTCAAGTCAAATGCTTAGTAAATGGTATCTGCCTGTCTGTTTCAAACATTTCCCATTTCCCACAAACATTTTCTTTTGTGCAGTGATTGTGAAAGTAAAACAAGCACCGTGAAGGTTATACGATCGATTCTAAGAGAAAACCTTAGGCGAAATATAAAGTGCGACCTGCCGTGGGAGAAGACATACAAAGATCGTCTGGTCCCTCTGAGAAACAGAATTCCAATTTCAGCCAAACTAGGTGAGTGGTCATATTGTGTTTTTAACACATTGTTTGAAGTTACTTCCTCTCTCTGGCATGTACGGTTGCGTCTAGGCTACATTATAGAAGTGGGCTAACCCTCTAGGTAGTGACGTTGGGTGCAGATTAACAGGAGTGAGTTTTTATGTGGCCCTCGCTCAGTAGAGTGTATTCACTAATGTGAATATTTGAAGGGGTTATTGATTTAGCTCCTTGACTTCGCTATACATTACAAATGACCGTCCCCAATTTAATCAGTTAATTAGTGAGATCTCTTTAGCCGCCTTACCTGTGTAATTGTGCAGGGTCAGCTGAGTCTTGACTACTGCAAACCGCTTTGGGTAAATTGCTGTGCTTCAAAGATTATGTGCAAAAAAATAACAGATGTTCAAACTTGCTTATGACTTTTCTAGTTTCTCACTTTTTTTCTTCATTCAACGGTGCTAATATAAATGTTTGGTATGTTTTATGAAACAGCAACCACAAGGTCATTGAAAGTGATGAAACAGAACAGTGACTGGAACACAAGCTTTAGCAAAGGGAACGGCCCGGATTCAGATGATGGTAGCCTGAGCAGCAGCACTCAGAGTAGCGGGTGCCATACAAGCGACAGCTTGCAGGAAACCAAAAAACGTTCTCCAGTGAACCATCTGCAGATCCGCTCCTCAGACACCCCAGTAAAAGAATCAGATATTCTTAGCGATGATGACGAAGACTACCGGCTGCTAAGCATGAAGAGCAGTCCCACTAAAGACATAGAAGTACATTTCCAGACACTTAATATCTCAGAGCATTCCAACATGGAGATGGATCGTGTAGAGTCGGCCACAACTGAACCTAACTTTAAAGTGAAAGAGCACCCAAAACTTGTAAGGGGACACTTCTGTCCAATAAAGAGGAAGGTTAACAGTACAAGACAGGAGAAAGGGATTATGCATGCCATGAAGAATCATGAGTCTCTGGACAGCCAATCTGACAATGCCAATGCCGATTTGAATGCCATTTTGGAGCGGGAGTTTAGCATTCAGAGTTTAACCTCAGTAGTAAACGAAGACTGCTTTTACGAAACTGTTAAGAACCGTGGGAAATTATAGCTATGTCTGTGCAGCTTTTGGAAAGTGGCTTTTGGTGTTTTATTTCACTTTGGGACATGGACACGTTTATTCTCAGCATAATTTAGGCACCGAGAGTCCATGTTACCTCTTATTAAAGCTACTTGTGAGGTAGAATTTGCTTAAAAAAAAAAAAAACTTACTGTATTTGTTTTGTGCACTATTTCATTATGCCATAACTTGAGCTTAAGTTATTTTTATTTATTTTGAATTGGGAACAAAAAAATATTTTGCATTAAACTTTTGAGCAGCTATCTAAAATAGTCATAACTGCGGTTTGCATTAAAGTTACAAGAAATAAATGAAGCAGTTACTAAATATGTTACTTAATAAACCCAAGATTAAAATGTTGCATACGCTATGCAAAAGCGAGTAAGAGCTGCAAATAAGTCAGACTTTAGTGGTCAGCCAGACCACTAAAATAAATTGTGACGTAATCAAACCACGAATCTTCCTTGTTTGTGGATCTGCAGGACCAATTAACACCATGTGTGTTTTTAGGGCATTCCCTTCTCAGTAGGTTTTTACTTTAGTTTTTCAAGAGCAAACTTAAGTTATTTGCAAGTGCTTTGCGCCTAGTGCAGAAGTTTTCATTTTGTACATCATAGAATGCTGTTTATACAAAACTTTATATATATATATGTACAAAAACCTGTACTGTATTGTTTTCTTGTCTGACTGTATTTTTATTTACTTCAATCTGTACAGTAAAAAGTTGTTGTCATTAACGTCTGATTAATAATTTGGTTGATATGAGTGGTACCCCCAACATTGGTAGTCTGCAGATGAGCTGAACACTCCCTGATACCGCCAACCACTTTAGGTGCCAAGCCCAGTGAGGATCTTCTGCAAGATAATTAAATAATCTCAATCATACACTATGCATGGTAGACATGCCTTTACACATCTCGATAGCCTAGGATTCACTAAAAGAAACCATTAGATTACACCATGAGGATTTAAATACCAATGCAAGTATATTGATGTGTCTTTAGTTGATAATACATGTTTTTGTATGTTGGCCCAAAGAAAGGTAACATTACATAAGCATTTGGAACCTCTGAAATCCATACAGCTTATGTGATATAGCTAGTTACCTGTCAATAACAGTTCAACTGTTACTTGTATGTTCACTCACACTCCAATAGATTACAGGGATCTAATGTTCTGGCATTTCACATTAAACCAATATGCACCAAAAGGTCACATTAAATAAAGATTTTTTTTATTGTAATATTATAAAATGTTTAGGTACCCAATATATAATAACCAATTCACACACACCAAAATAATCCACGTTTCCAAAGCAATATTACTTCCGACATCTTCCATTTGCTTCCCGATCCAGCCTTTTCAAGCGCAGTTCCTCTCTAAAGTTGTATGCAAACAAATTGGGATCCTGATTGCACAGTTCTCTGTAAGAATTACACAAGTTCTGAAAGTGCTTCATAGACAGGCTACCTGGCCGCAGTGTCGGATCCACGTCGGCTGACATCAGCATTTGTTCAGTGAGTTTTAACCTTTGTTTTTCTGGAAAAAGAATTCTGCAAAAATGGAGTGTAAAAAAAAATTAAAATATATATATATTAAAGCAATTAATACCAACTGCAATTTTTTTTCCATCTCTCCTATAACAGTATACCAATAATTATACTAAAATACAAAATCATCATCCCTTGAGGATACTACCATTTACCTACACCACCTTCATGGGAATACAACTAGCTTGATTATTGAATGGGACATACAGAACTGCTTACTGCTCTATATAGCAAAGTGCTTTTTATCCTTTGTTAAATGTTAATTTGATGGATAAAACAGTTGCATATTGTTTTGGAAACACTCACCACACAGAAATATTGAATACGAACATATGGGTTCATAAGCAGGACACCTTGGAAACAGATTTGTCTCCTCTAGCCATTTAATCAAACAGCTGGTTGCATGAGTTGAAATGTTCAGATTTGTTCCAGCCAGCAAGGTAACTATTATGGTTGGCAGGTGCAAAACCAAGCAGTCGGTTTGCAATCTTTTATATTTTTCTATTACATCACATTCACATAAAGACCGAGAAGGTTCAGGTTTTCTCAAATAATTTAGTTATATTGTGCATTGTCGAACTTTTGAATACATAACATCCTGAAACTAAGCAAATGTCCTAAATATTTTACTAAATGTCAGAAACGTACATTATCGGAATATATATAATGTATATAATATGGGCAGCTTGCACAACCCCCACAATGCCCTTTTTGTTAACAGGCTCTAAACAGATGTCATGCAAGAGGTTTCAAATGTTTCAGGACATGGTTTAGAGGAGTAAAGTCCTACTTTCTTCTACTCTAACTGTTGCTGACTCATTTAATCGACGTGATGCCTGTGAATGACTAGAAGGGCAATTTTCAGCAAATGTACTACGAGACATGGCTTGTTCCTATTGCACAAGCTGTTGTAGAAGGAAACATGCAGACGCTAGTTGAGCATATTGGGAACTGCACAGCAAGCGGTGTGGCAGATGATTTGATGTTCGGTACATTGTTGTGCGCCAATAGCATACTAACCCAGTCTAATGACTTAGTATGTATGATGGGAGATACATTTATTACATAATTACAGCTATTTCACATGCAGATATCGGTACAGAGTTGAAATAAATATCAGCAGGCCCGGACTGGCCATCGGGCACACCGGGCATTTGCCCGGTGGGCCAGGCCACGGCAGGGCCGCATTGACTTACGGGCCGGGAAGTCCCCACCAAGGCCAGCCTTACAGGTCTGCGGCCGTACAGAGTTTAAATAAAAACATCGGGGGTTTTTTCAACTTTATTTAACATCCTCCATGGTGTATACGTGTGTGGATTGGTGTATACGTGTGTGGATGAGTATGTGTGAGGATTGGTAAGTGTGTGACAGTGATGGGTGTTATGCTGTACCATTTCCAATGTCTTTTTCATGATCTAATTATGCTCTAAAAGTACATCATAACTCCCATCACTCTATACTGTTCCATACAGTGGCAGAGCTGGGAGGCAGAGGCCTTGCACCCCACCGCAGGACTCCTGAAAGGTAAGTGAACTTCAAAGAGGGAGAGGGTAGATAGTTAGGAGGGGGTAGTTGCGGCGGGCTTAAGGGGCTCTGCGTTAATGTGGCCATATAGGACCAGTCAGTCCCGTCCTGACTGGGCCTATTTTAAGGTGGGGGTTACATAGTGAAAAGGGGGAACATAGTGAGAAGGGGCAGATAAGATGAAGAGAGGGGGTAGTGTGAATGCGTATGAGAATGAATGAATAAATGTGTGGATGAATTGTGTGAATTCGTATGACAATTAATGAATTCATGTGAGGATGAATTGCTTGAATGATTTGTGAGACTGCATTAATGAATGTGTTAATGATTTGTGTGAATGATTAAATGCAAAGATGGTACACGAAGGGTGGGCTTTAACAAGAAATAAATAAATAACTAAATATGGGCTGCTCAGGCTTAAAATGCCCGGGCCTATTTTTTGTCCCAGTCCGGGCCTGAATATCAGCATACATATATAGACACACACATGGAAAATCTTTGACTTACGCAACTCCATGGTGGCAGTATTTCCGTCTGAATTGAAAGACACTTTGGACTACCTTCTCAACCAGCTTGAAAGGCTGTTCTATTTGTGGCTGTATTAATGGGGTAAAGTGTACAACACCAACATCAACCTAAAAAGCAAGACAACAATACTTTATATTGCAGAGAACATTTTATAGAGGATGACATACTCATATCTAAAAATCTAAACTATGCTTATTGACATTCTGTGTCCACAAAAGAGGACAATGATAAAAATATCAGTCAACTTGCGATCTGTCACTTATACTAAATTCTGCATTTTATCATTCCATACAATAAATGCTTATTTAAGACATTATTATAGACATTTGTGGAGAGGGCGCTTATTTTGTACAAAAATATTGCATATTTCTCCACCTTGTGCATTATACAGTGGCTCCTATCGTCTTCATGATGTCTTTTGGAAAACTAGATTAATAGCATATGCAGACAGTTTTTTTCCCCCTTAGAATTTAAAATGTTCTCTTTATATTAAAAGAGCTTATCGCTTATATAAATGAAGAACAGAAATAAAAGATTGGCAGAGGTGGCACTATTTGGCGGGGTAAGCAGTGGTGTGCATGCTCGAGAAAACATCACAATTGCACAGGCATGCAAAACAGGATGGGCGGTGGTGTTATCAATAGCCACAGGAAAAGACTACGAAAAAATGTATAAAAGGCTATTTGATTTTCATACAAAGATAATAAAATTACTAAATGGCATGTTTGTGGCTATATCACTGGAGATCAGAAAGTACTTTATAACCAAGCAGATGCAAAGTTAATGGAACCAATTATTTGTTAATAAAAGACACGGACTCTGTCTGTATACCCCACCGAACATCAATGCCTCACAACTATGCCTCTCCCCACTTTCCACTTCAGTACT